>WNWK01017124.1:0-43139 GCA_009830355.1 Cherax destructor | reverse complement strand
TCTCCTCTTTTTTTCCCCCCTCTCCCCGTTAAATACCTCTAAACCAACTTTTTAAATACAAACTCATTGCTTCGGTTCCCCATGATCTGACCTCTCATACCCATCTCTGTCCTCTCCAACCACCAACCTCGAAATCATCATCCCCCCCCTCCTTTTCCTAAATGACTAAAAATAAGCCGAAGGCTTATCACCCCATAAAACCTCACCCACCCCACCACGCACACGAATCGCATCAAACCGTTCATTCTGTTTTTCCCCAATTTTCCTAATCGCAGGCACCTCACTCATGTACCTATCCAACCGCCTCTCAAGCATACACTCAGCTGATCCTCCAAATATTTTTAATCCATACTTCCACCTCCAACCCCCCGACCTCTACTTTTATAAAACCCCCATCGTGGCTTCGCCAGTCCACCCACCATGACACTTGTCTGGTAGTAAACTCCTTTCCTCCACATGCCCCCCACCATTCACAAAAATTCTCTACCCTCCCCCCCTTCTCAAGACTTACATTTAGTTTCCAATCCCCAGGATACCATTTCACCATACCTCCCACTAAACTCCACTAACACTCCCCCATGATCAGTAAAATACATCCCCAAAACTCACCACCCCACAAATAACCCTTGAGACATATATGATTTACCCGCAACCCCTCCACAAAAGTATAATAAACCCCCAACCCCACCACCAACAACAATTTACACTCCTAGAACATCCCTTAAAACACTGAGACACATCCATCCTTGGGTTTTACATCTTGAGCCCAGAAAAATTCCAACCCCCACCCACTACTACAACCTGGCAAGCCACCCAAGTAATATACCAATTGATCCCTCACAAAATCCTCCTTGACTCTACGGTTATTTATAGCCGGCAAATAAACCCCAATGAAAGCTACCCTGACTCCTCCCCAAACCCCATCCACCCTCAACAATGTTTATAACATTCATGCTAAACTATTTAAACACTATATACTATATATATGATCAATTTAGTTAGACTGAAACTAATAATTGTAGTTTTGCCTATTTTTTTCTCTTTGTCTATATTTTTATACACAATGTGTGATACTTATTATAGTGTAAATGGTGATACTCTGTATGTGTTGTAAAAAAGATGACATGACTATGTCATAACTAGGGGGAATGTCCTTGTGCTAATATTTACCACAGAACGAGCTGTCGATGAGTGGATAATTCCTGGGTTGTGGATGATTGCTGTGTTGTGGATGATTGCTGTGTTGTGGATGATTGCTAGGTTGTGGATGATTGCTGGGTTGTGAATGATTATACACAAATAACCCGCACAAGAAGAGAGGAGCTACGACGACGTTTCGGGCCGACTTGGACCATTTACAAAGTCACACTAAAAAAAAGGAGAGAATGAGGGAGTATATATAGGCCAGCAGACAGTGACGGGAACAAGAGAAGAAGTGGTGGAGGTAGTAGTAGTAGTGGAGTCAGTCAAATGAGCACTGCAATAGAGCTAGGGGCCCACAGAAGGTAGGAGCAAGATCACAGAGGGGAAGGGGGAACAATAAAGGACAAATACCCAAGGCAGGAGAAAGAGGAAAGGAGAAGGGGGAAAAAAGAATCAGGTTAAGTCACGGGTGTTCTGAAGTTTGGAGCATGCTACAATGTAATGGGAAAGGAGGCATCTACAGAGACAAAGCCACGACTAAGATTCATACAAGGAAGTAGGGTAGACAGTATTAGCAGAAGACCAATCAATAGGATGACTGTGATCTCTGATATGACAGAAAAGAGCATTGTTGGTGTCAGCAAGCCTAACACTACTTTTGTGCTCCCTGAGTCTGTCAGAAAGAGAACGGCCAGTTTCTCCAAAGTACTGAAGAGGACAGGAGAAACAAGAAATAACGTAGACACCAGGAACATCTATAGAGGGAGGGGATGTATGAACTAGATTAGTGCGAAGAGTTTTAGTCTGGTGAAAAAGAAGTTTGATGTCTAAGGAATGGAGAGAGTTGTTGAGATTAGAAAGACCGGAAATGAAGGGAAGGCAGAGGACAGGAGAGTTCCCAGGTGTAGAGAGTTTGGGAGAGAAGAGAGTCCGTTTAGCACGTGAGAAGGCATGGTTGCTGTGTTGTGGATGATTGTTGTGTTGTGGATGATTGTTGTGTTGTGGATGATTGCTGTGTTGTGGATGATTGTTGTGTTGTTGATGATTGTTGTGTTGTGGATGATTGCTGTGTTGTGGATGATTGCTGTGTTGGGGATGATTGCTGTGTTGTGGATGATTGTTGTGTTGTGGATGATTGCTGTGTTGTGGATGATTGTTATGTTGTGGATGATTGTTGTGTTGTGGATGAGTGCTGTATTGTGGATGATTGCTGTGTTGTGGATGATTGCTGTGTTGTGGATGATTGCTGTGTTGTGGATGATTGCTGTGTTGTGGATGATTGTTGTGTTGTGGATGATTGTTGTGTTGTGGATGATTGTTGTATTGTGGATGATTGTTGTATTGTGGATGATTGCTGTGTTGTGGATGATTGTTGTGTTGTGGATGATTGTTGTGTTGTGGATGATTGCTGTGTTGTGGATGATTATTGTGTTGTGGATGATTATTGTGTTGTGGATGATTGTTGTGTTGTGGATGAGTGCTGTGTTGTGGATGATTGCTGTGTTGTGGATGATTGCTGTGTTGTGGATGATTGCTGTGTTGTAGATGATTGCTGTGTTGTGGATGATTGCTGTGTTGTGGATGCTTGTTGTGTTGTGGATGATTGTTGTGTTGTGGATGATTGATGTGTTGTGGATGATTGTTGTGTTGTGGATGATTGCTGTGTTGTGGATGATTGCTGTGTTGTGGATGATTGCTGTGTTGTGGATGATTGCTGTGTTGCGGATGATTGTGTTGTGGATGATTGTTGTGTTGTGGATGATTGTTGTGTTGTGGATGATTGCTGTGTTGTGGATGATTGCTGTGTTGCGGATGATTGTTGTGTTGTGGATGATTGTTGTGTTGTGGATGATTGTTGTGTTGTGGATGATTGGTGTTGTGGATTATTGCTGTGTTGTGGATGATTTTTGTGTTGTGGATGATTGCTGTGTTGTTGATGATTGTTGTGTTGTGGATGATTGTTGTGTTGTGATGATTGTTGTGTTGTTGATGATTGTTGTGTTGTTGATGATTGTTGTGTTGTTGATGATTGTTGTGTTGTTGATGATTGTTGTGTTGTGGATGATTGTTGTGTTGTGAATGATTGCTGTGTTGTGGATGATTGCTGTGTTGTGGATGAGTGCTGTGTTGTGGATGATTGCTGTGTTGTGGATGATTGCTGTGTTGTGGATGATTGTGTTGTGAAAGATTGCTGTGTTGTTGATGATTGTTGTGTTGTTGATGATTGTTGTGTTGATGATTGTTGTGTTGTTGATGATTGTTGTGTTGTGGATGATTGCTGTGTTGTGAATGATTGCTGTGTTGTGGATGATTGTGTTGTGAATGATTGCTGTGTTGTGGATGATTGCTGTGTTGTGGATGATTGCTGTGTTGTGGATGATTGCTAGGTTTTGGGTGGTTTTTGGGTTGTGGATGATTGTAAGTCAAAACTGAATTCAAAATTAATTTCAATTAATTTAAGTCGTTTATCAACGACCACCCCCCGGCCGCAGTGTGGAAAATTTTGAATTTTCCTATATTCAGCTTGGGTAAATTTGAATAATACAATAATTGTGTAATATAATGAAATGCTGATTTGACCCTTTCGAGGAATTTCGAGGGAGGGGGGTAGAAGAGTGGATGAGTGATGCCGAGGGGAGAAGCCATATTGAATTTAATGTGTGAAGACTGGTCTTAATTGTGCATTGTAATTAGGCGTTCTCGGAGGCTAAATTTGGGAATTTCGGCCTGAATTTGTAATAGGAACATGTGTTAATGTCCCCTGCTGAAGAACTGGGATGGGAAATTTGCAGGACCTCAAGAATTACGTATGAATGGCGAAATAAATGCGGACATCACTCACAGGAAATTGTACCATAGTCCTTGCATTTAGATCTAGGTGGCTAGTGTAGGTTCTAGATGTTAGGCAAGTGTAGTGGTGTGATCCATCTACAGTAATTGAATGGTAAGTGGTAATACAAAGTTCTTTGTACTAACAGTTATATTTGTTGTTCCCAGCAAGCCTAATCCCATACAGTCCACTAAACTTCAATGTACCAGAGTAGCTAGTTTTAATATTATAATTATTAATTTAATGTTAGGTCTAGCTTTTTGTGAAAGTAGTAGGAAAGTGGGCAGTCGAAGGAGTTTCAGTTCAGTGACCTACTGTGACTCAAGTCCCACTTACCTCACCCAAATTACTTGCAGGTAATAATTCAGGTAATGCCCTGTAAGACAGTGTGGTGTGATGATTGTATTTACTCTAAATAATACTGTAAGACAGTGTGATGTGATCATTGTATTTACTTTAAATAATACAGTAAGACAGCGTGATGTGATCATTATATTTACTTTAAATAATACAGAGGATCTCACCTTCAAGGATCATAACACCATAGCAATCGCAAATGCTAGAAAAATGACAGGATGGATAATGAGAACCTTCACGGCACGCATAACTGGGATAAACCACCTCAATTACTGGGAACGCTTGTAGTTCCTAAACCTGTACTCCCAAGAACGCAGGAGGAAGATACATTATTATACACACTTGGAAAATTCTCGAGGGCTTATTACCAAACTTGCACACGAGAGTCACTCCCTACGAAAGCAAAAGACTCGGCAGACGATGTAACATCTTCCCCAATGAAAAGCAGGGGTGCCACTAGCACGTTGAGAGACAACACAATAAGTGTCAGGGGCCCAAGACTGTTCAACTGTCTCCCAGCATACATCAGGGGGATCACCAACAAATCCCTGGCTGTCGTCAAGCAGGCACTGGACAGGCAACTAAAGTCTGTACCTGACCAGCCAGGCTGTGGTTCGTACGTTGGACTGCGTGCGGCCAGCAGTAACAGCCTGGTTGATCAGGTTCTGATCCAACATGAGGCCTGGTCACAGACCGGGCCGCAGGGGCATTGACCCATGGAACTTTCTCCAGGTATACTCCAGTAAGACAGCATGATGTGATCATTGTATTTACTATAAATAATAGTGTGATGTGACCATTGTATTTAATTTAAATAATACAGTAAGACAGTGTGATGTGACCAATGTATTTACTTTAAATAATACAGTAAGACAGTGTGATGTGACCAATGTATTTACTTTAAATAATACAGTAAGACAGTGTGATGTGATCATTGTATTTGTTTTAAATAATACAGTAAGATAGCATGATGTGATCATTGTATTTACTTTAAATAAAACAGTAAGACAGCATTATGTGATCATTGTATTTACTTTAAATAATACAGTAAGACAGTGTGATGTGACCATTGTATTTACTTTAAATAATACAGTAAGACAGTGTGATGTGACCATTGTATTTACTTTAAATAATACAGTAAGACAGTGTGATGTGGCATATTATCAAAGATACGCTATTATGTGCCACAATCAGCTCTCCTTGCACTATATCATTTACTTATCTACCCTTATCTCACCTATGGAATCTTTGCATGGGGATCAACAACATTAAATCACCTTAGACCACTCATAACCCAGAAAAAGGCTGCAGTCAGAATGATAACAAATTCCCACTCTAGACAGCATACTCCACCAATATTCAAAAGTCTAAAACTACTCACCGTAAAGAACATTCATACTTATTCTTGTGCCTACTACATATATAAAACTTTACACTCTAATATAAACCCTCCGCTCAAAATTCTCCTCACCAACTTTAATAGGACCCATGACCACAACACAAGACACAGATCATTTTTTGATATACCCTGAGTTCATATCAACTTATGTAAAAATTCTATGCACATAAAGGGCCCCAGAATCTGGAATTCATTACCAGTAAATATTAAGATAACCTTGTCTGAAAATCAATTTAAGGCTCTACTCAAAAACCACCTACTTACCCAAAACTAAATAATCATACTATAAACTACTTTCAAAAATGCTCAATATTACTTTCCTATAAGATAATTTCAATTTTTAATAATATGTTACTATTATGTTACCCCTACTCACCCAAAACTAAATACTCATACTATAAGTTACTGTCAAAAATGCTCAATGTTATTTTCCTTAAGATAATCTCAATTTCATATTACCATTCTCCTAAACACTTGTTACAATCTAATATCATCATATAATAATTTTAACAGTATAATATCATCATATTGTAATTTGAAAACAAATTTTAACTAGAATAAACTCAATAAATTTCTCTAATATTGGGGTCGATCACCATGCCCAGCCCTTTTAGGGCAGGGTAGGTGCCAAGGCTGGAGCGTGCTACCATCTGCAGCTCGTAAGCCTGCCCTTCCCGTTAGGGAAGGTGGCAAACCACAGAGGCCTAGCATCTATCTACCTCCATGCCTCGTGCTGGTGGGGAATGTGGCTAGGCCTGGGGCCAGTTGGTCCTGCCGATGAGGGGTATCCCCTCCCATGGGAGACATAGGTCTCTGACACTCCCACGCCAGGGAGCCGGAGCCGGGTCGCCATCTGGTAAAGACCCGGGCCGGGAGAATTCCCGGTGAATCAACACCTCCTCCTCCTCTAATATTATGTACATAGTCTATAAGTCACTAGATTAAGCTGCCCCTAATGCCATGGCATGTCAGTGGCTCTCCTTGCACTCAGTTTATATTGTAACTACCAATACCTATGTAATCTGCAATGAAATAAAATTTACTTTACTTTACTTTAAATAATATAGTAAGACAGTGTGATGTGATCATTGTATTTACTTTATATAATACAGTAAGACAGTGTGATGTGATCATTGTATTTACTTTAAATAATACAGTAAGACAGTGTGATGTGACCATTGCATTTACTTTAAATAATACAGTAAGACAGTGTGATGTGATCATTGTATTTACTTTAAATAATACAGTAAGACAGTGTGATGTGATCATTGTATTTACTTTAAATAATACAGTAAGACAGTGTGATGTGATCATTGTATTTACTTTAAATAATACAGTAAGACAGTGTGATGTGATCATTGTATTTACTTTAAATAATACAGTAAGACGGTGTGATGTGATCATTGTATTTACTTTAAATAATACAGTAAGACAGTGTGATGTGACCATTGTATTTACTTTAAATAATACAGTAAGACGGTGTGATGTGATCATTGTATCTACTTTAAATAATACAGTAAGACAGTGTGATGTGATCATTGTATTTACTTTAAATAATACAGTAAGACAGTGTGATGTGATCATTGTATTTACTTTAAATAATACAGTAAGACGGTGTGATGTGATCATTGTATTTACTTTAAATAATACAGTAAGACAGTGTGATGTGACCATTGTATTTACTTTAAATAATACAGTAAGACGGTGTGATGTGATCATTGTATTTACTTTAAATAATACAGTAAGACAGTGTGATGTGATCATTGTATTTACTTTAAATAATACAGTAAGACAGTGTGATGTGATCATTGTATTTACTTTAAATAATACAGTAAGACGGTGTGATGTGATCATTGTATTTACTTTAAATAATACAGTAAGACAGTGTGATGTGATCATTGTATTTACTTTTCGCTCCCTCGTGCTGAGTCAAGGCTCACACACTAGTCATCAGCTGGTAAAGAATTTGCTGTTCCGAAAACTTACTCAGCTTAATTGATTAATTACATCTGGGTTTTTAGCTTACAGTGAGAGGAATGTTGAATGCAAGTGGGGTTCATTTGAGTAAGGTAGTGACAAGAGCGATAAAAGACAATTTATTCTGCTTGTAAAGAGCAGTACGTTAGTGAAAAACGAGTCTTAAGTGATGTTTGAATGGAGGAGGTCTGGGAGGTAACGCGTGTTAGTGTTAGTCTTGAGCCCCTCCTCCTAGTCTGTTTTTCTCACTTGGTTGCAGCACTGGAGCACCAGTAGTACATGGTGAGCCACATCCTCGTTCACAGGAGTATCCAGCTTCGCTCTGCTCACCGCGGGAAGATGGTGAAAGGTGAGGAAAGCTTTGTTTGCGGTCTCCCCCCAAGTTAGCGCTGCCCACCCCGACGCCACCTTCCCTGCCCTTTACTTCTAACATCTCAGCTTCTATCCTCTATCCTGCAGTTATATTTCCATCCTAATTGAGTGTAGGATGGCAAGGGAGCGTAGGTTGCAAGGTGTGAGGGTGCCAGAGTGTCTGACAAGGGGTAAAAGGTGACATCCTTGGCATGGTAGAGGGGCGGCTTTCCCTCCCCCCGTCTTTCAAATCCTATTGCTAATTCTTTCTCTTCTAGTGTGTTGATGCCACAGGTGGCTCTCCCCACCAGCCTGCCAGGTGGCATCTTGCCTTACCATAAATCTCGTAGAAGAATACTTTAAAAAACACTTAACTTTAGGAGTTTGTTCTACTGATTAGCTTTTGTTTTAACAAACTTTGTCTGTTGTGGAAAACTCTGTCCTAATGTTATTATTAATTATATGAGGAGTCGTATTTACTTTTCTGAGTAAGCCTAAGTAATGGTTTTATGCTGCTGCTCTTGTTTAAAAAAAGGTAAAATTGTACTGAAAACTATGTATTGAGATAAGTGGCTACAAGTGACTTGAGTTATCATGTATTAAATCTACATAATGTACTACAGTACTTGTCTATAACATCAATGTTCCTCAAGAAACGGATTTTTTTATGTGCCTTGAAAGAGCACCACTGGAAATAAGTCATATTGGTTGACTTGTTAGGTTGTCCTTGGTTAAACTCTGCATAATTACTATCTAAAATCATTGTAAATTTATAAAAATTGTATGAGGGTGAATTAAACTCTTCATTAAATAAAAACCTATATGACCCCCTGGTATATAAATCCTTGGTTCAGATTCCTTCAATTGAGTCTGAATGCCTTCCATTTCCTCAGGCACTGTGTGACCCCAATGGGTTTAGTGTTTCCATGAGTAATAATAAATCCTCATTGTGCACTGGATGGCATGTTTCTCCTGCCTTCAGATCACGTGGGGGTCAAACCTTTATGAGGCAAGTGTAGTAATACCTAGCAGCAAATAGATACATGTACCTGGGAGTTAGTTGGCTTGTGGGTCTCATCCTGGGGAAGACCTTAGGAAGGACCCCTTTGTAGATAAGCTACATTGATTGGCTTTATTGGGTTATCCTTGGTTACTGACCCTTCAGGGTTAATAGTCCAGATAGTCTGGCTTTGCTGAGTTAATAATGTAATATTCATTCAGGTAATCTGCATTCATTTTAGACATTAGCACAGGTTTTTACAGTTTCTGAGGGCTCGTGTATATATCATGAATGTTTTATCCATACATAAGTTGTGCATTATGTAGCTTTAACATAGGATAATCAAATGAAGCTTAACAGTGTAATTTGACAATTAGGGTCCATAAAGACTTAGCAGTGATATGGCTACAATAATAATGTACTGTACCTATTGCAAATACTGTAGAAATTTGCCAGGTGCCTATAGTATGTAAATGACATTTAAGACATTTAGATGATAGAGCTAATGTGTGCTGTTCAACAAAAAGAAAAAGTCCAGTTGAGGAGGGTCATTATTGAATTGTACAAGGTTTTAAGTAAATTTTTATTCAGCCCTCATACATAGTTTTAAATCTTTATAATGAAGGCAGAGGTATGGGCATGTGTAGAGAAGAAAGGGTATGCTGTACTAAAGATAAGGAAAGAGTATACAGGACATAAGTTAGCAGTTCTAACTTGCCAATCAGTAAGGAGAACTAGCTAATTGTAAAGACGTGTTGTGGGAGGAATGGGCAACTGTGAGGGAAGGTTAGAGGCTGCAAAGTAGTGATATTGTAAGGGAAAGTTTTTATTTTGTCAGGTAATTTTGAAATTTGGTCTTTTGTAGCATTCAGCAAGCAGGTGAAGGTACGGGTTATCTACTTAGAGATGTGCCTAAAGTTGTCAAAGGCTTAGATTCAAGGTTACAACTCTTGGTGTGTAGTCCCTGCTGTATTCTGGGATCTCGGAGAGAAATCCTGATCCAACATCTGACCTGCTAAGGTTAATACAGTTCCTTAACAATTTCTCAAGTAACTTTAGGCAAGGGGTTCTTGCAATGGTCTTGCACATTGCTTCTTGGCTGGATTTGAAAAGTTGATGTTCTTAATCATGACAAAAGTTCTTACCTCACATTGTACATAAATCATGAGATGTGAAGTTGCAAAGCAATGCACATCACACTTGAAAACTTTGTGGAAGAGGGAATCTGTCAAAAGGTACACAAGATTCTATAACCTTCCTCACTGAAAATTTTATAGAAATTTTTAAGTGTTCACTCTAAATCTTGATTTCACTTGATACTGTTAAACTTTGTTTTTGAATGGTTTTGAGAGCCTAATTAATAATAATAATAATACTAAGAATAGTTTATTTAGACATGGTACAATGATACATAGTTAGGTAGACATGATACAATGATACATAGGTATAAATGAGGTGTACATGCCAAAAGCCCCTAATATGCTGTGCATTGCGGACATTCTTAACCCTTTGGGGGTCCAAGGGGTCTCTCTGAAACTCATTCTCAGGGTCCACAAATTTAAAAAAAAAAAAAATCTTATGAAATGATAGAGAATCTTTTTCCGATCATAACGCCACAAAAATTATGAAATTTGATCGAAAACTAATGGAATTATGCTTTCGCGAAGTTAGCGGTATCCATGACATTTACGCATCGGCGATTTCGCCCACTTTGAGCATTATTTTGAGCAAATTCCAATGTTTGTCTAAAATTATAGCTATTTCGCTAGAACTCCATTTCTTCTATCGATTGAGTACAAGAAACCGCCTATTTACCAATTTCAACTACCCAAAATAGTGGTCAGAAAATGGCAATTTGGCCAATTTCACACAAATTTCAAACGATGCCAATTTCAAAATAGGGTCCATAATAAACAAGGCAGACATTCCTGGCACTAAAATAACATCTTCTCTGTTCATTAGTCACGTCTCCAGGCCCCTCTTACATTACTTTTGCTTTCCATTTTGAATTTTTATTCTCACAAAAAATAGAAGATTTACTGTTATGTATACAACTGCATCATTGTAAAAATGGTATAAATAATATCAGCACACTTGTGCAAGAATATTAGACTCTCCAGTTGATGTTTATTGGACGCATGGTGTGATTTCTTTACTCTTGAACATCGGCCAAAATCGAACATTTTCGCTACTTTGCGCTCAGTTTCAAGGTACTTGTCATTGTGAAACCAGTCAAAATTATCTTTATTTCTGTAAAATATCATCTATTCTATAAAATGAGACTAAGAAAACGAGAATACAAGCATAAATACCATACGAAAATAGACTGCAAAGTCGCTGTTTTAAACCAAAAACACGGTTATTTTTTTTTCTTCATTATGCACTGTGGGATCAGCATGTTAGTCATCCATTGTTCACCATGGTGTGCTGAAAAGATACTCTTGATCCAATTTATTATTCAACAATAACTGTTATAATAATAAATTATAAAATATTTTATTTCTTTGCTAAGGTTACAATGTGTGTTTACATTTCATAATTTGATTGGTACAAAGAAAGCCACTATCATGCCAAGGCACTTTGGGTAGACTTAACCTAATACTTATAGACTACTTAAGTATTTCACTCTTATTATTAATATGAGGTAGTACAATGTATGATACATACATACATTTTTAAGTTTGTAATAATGGCTTAATAGTTAAAGGATATAAAGTATTTGGGAGAGTTGCTTTAAATTTGGTTAGAGTTTAGCATAGTGTGGGTATGGTTGTTATTGAGAAATGATGATGATTTGAGTATAGTCCTAAATTGATCTGTGGGCAGGGGACCTCTTGCTGTTTCAGGCAAAGAGTTTCAGATCTTCAGGCCCTTTATGTGCATTGCATGTTTGCATAGTGCGAGACGGACACGAGGGATGTCAAAAAGTGTTTTGTGCCTCGTGTTATGCCTGTGTGTTCTGTTGAAGCTGTCTAGGAGAAGTTTGAGTTTAAAGTTCTGTATATATAGTAGGCACAGTAATAAGTGTGTATATTAAGCAAGTTCAAGCTTTTGAAGAGTGGTGGGGTGTGTTGTCTGGCACTGGAGTTTGTGATCATCCGCACCGCCACATTTTGTTGGGTTTAATTGTTAAAGGTTTAAGGTTAATACTAACACACAGACGTCTCTGTGTGTTAGTGTGACTTTGTAAATGGTCCAAGTCGGGCCGAAACGTCGTCGTAAGCTCCTCCCTTTTATATGTGCGGGTAGTGTGTGTATTGTTCCAGTCACGGTATTGTGCTTTTTTTGTTATTTAATATACAGTATTTTGTAAATGTGTATTAGTACTTTTGCTGTGCTTTATACCTAATAACAATTGAAAGTCACTAATAATGAAATATTTTTCAGGAAAACGAACAGTGCGCAGCAGCAAAGATGAAAATGTCGTGATCAATCACCTGGATGGGCCTAAGGGACCAAAAGATTCTAGACTAGAAGCCATAATAGTCAATGGCACTTTATCAAGCAGTAAATTAGGTCACACAGGCACCATTGCTAAAAAAGAAACCAAAATGACTGCTTATTTTTCTCCTTCAAGGTACTGTAACTACCTTTTAATTCTGAGACATTTTATTAGTGGCACACTGCTTTAAGTCTGGTTAATATTCAGATGGGTGATTATTTATGGAGTTCAGTTTAGGTAGTACAGTAAGTCCCCAAATTATGATAATCTGCACTTATGATCATAGCATTAGAAGATCCTAATAATTATGTATGAACAGGAACTTTCCTTTGAACGGAGGAACTATTTAGAGCTGTAAAAGCATAATTTCCAGTGAGTATGACAGTATCAGTGGTGAATGTAAATACGTACTGTACTTTTCTCAATGCTCTGTTGTAGTTCTGTTTAACCTTTAACCCTGTAACTGTGTCCAATGTACCAGTATGCAGGTGGTGGTACTGTGTCCAATGTACCAGTATGCAGGTGGTGGTACTGTGTCCAATGTACCAGTATGCAGGTGGTGGTACTGTGTCCAATGTACCAGTATGCAGGTGGTGGTACTGTGTCCAATGTACCAGTATGCAGGTGGTGGTACTGTGTCCAATGTGACAGTATGCAGTTGGTGGTACTGTGTCCAATTATATAAACTGCATTATGATTACTTGAAGATCCAATTACAGTATGAACAGGTTTACTTGAACAAACATTATGAGTGTGTACCTGAGTATGACAGTATCAGTGGTGAATGTAAATGTACGCAGTGTACTTTCTCAATGCTCAGTATGTAGGTGGTACTGTGTCCAATGTACCAGTATGCAGGTGGTGGTACTGTGTCCAATGTACCAGTATGCAGGTGGTGGTACTGTGTCCAATGTACCAGTATGCAGGTGGTGGTACTGTGTCCAATGTACCAGTATGCAGGTGGTGGTACTGTGTCCAATGTACCAGTATGCAGGTGGTGGTACTGTGTCCAATGTACCAGTATGCAGGTGGTGGTACTGTGTCCAATGTACCAGTATGCAGGTGGTGGTACTGTGTCCAATGTACCAGTATGCAGGTGGTGGTACTGTGTCCAATGTACCAGTATGCAGGTGGTGGTACTGTGTCCAATGTACCAGTATGCAGGTGGTGGTACTGTGTCCAATGTACCAGTATGCAGGTGGTGGTACTGTGTCCAATGTACCAGTATGCAGGTGGTGGTACTGTGTCCAATGTACCAGTATGCAGGTGGTGGTACTGTGTCCAATGTACCAGTATGCAGGTGGTGGTACTGTGTCCAATGTACCAGTATGCAGGTGGTGGTACTGTGTCCAATGTACCAGTATGCAGGTGGTGGTACTGTGTCCAATGTACCAGTATGCAGGTGGTGGTACTGTGTCCAATGTACCAGTATGCAGGTGGTGGTACTGTGTCCAATGTACCAGTATGCAGGTGGTGGTACTGTGTCCAATGTACCAGTATGCAGGTGGTGGTACTGTGTCCAATGTACCAGTATGCAGGTGGTGGTACTGTGTCCAATGTACCAGTATGCAGGTGGTGGTACTATGTCCAATGTACCTAGTGTCCAATGTACCAGTATGCAGGTGGTGGTACTGTGTCCAATGTACCAGTATGCAGGTGGTGGTACTGTCCAATGTACCAGTATGCAGGTGGTGGTACTGTGTCCAATGTACCAGTATGCAGGTGGTGGTACTGTGTCCAATGTACCAGTATGCAGGTGGTGGTAATGTCCAATCTACTAGTATGCAGGTGGTGATACATACTGTGTCTGTAATAGTACCCAGCATTTTTTGTACCCACAAATCTCCCACCTGCCAATATTTTTTTTACCTCAACACAACTGTCTCTTCTTCCATCTATTCATACATTTGAAAAAAAAATCTAAGGCCAGCAGGGTGCACACAGTATATCATGGTTAACTACTCAGGAGATGACTGTGTCCCCGATGCACTAGCACTCCTCACTAACAAAAGTAAACAATGAATGAACCAGGAGCTGTTGTTCCATCACAGGCTTCCTTACCAACAAACTGTGTGTGCAAGTGGCTCAGAGATGACTTATTCAGTTCAAATTTATTACAATTTCTTGATACTAACACTAGGTATATAACCCAGGATAACCAAGTGAAGTCAAATAATGTGAATTATTTCCATGTTTTGATGAATATTATACTCTACAATAATTGTAATATTATAAGTACAGATACTCCCCTACTTAGGAACAGGTTCAGTTCCAAGCGGTCGTTAGTAAGTCAATTTGTTCTTATGTCCAACATATGTACGTATGAACATCGAGTAACCTAGAAGTGTATGTAGTGCAAATATATACATGAACATGGGAAAAATAATAAAATACATTATGATGTCCACTTTTGTTTCCAGTGTGATGGCCTGATGCTTCTTAGCACTACCACCTGCATCACCACTACTTTTGTGCTTAACACCAGACATATTATGGGTACAATAATCACAAATAACACTGAATATGTGGAGAGAGCACAAGCATACATATGAACGATGCCACTAGAGTAACCTACTACTATGTATCGTTTACATCTCAGCGCTTCCTGCAAATTGTTCGTATTATTGAAAGTTCGCAACACGAATGTTCATATGTAGGAGAGTCTCTGTACTCGTCATTCATAGCCTTAGAAAACTAAAATAGAAAAAATGTAATAAAATAACAATTGACTGTATAAAGTACAGTGGTCCCTCGGTTTTCGCCGAAAATTTGTTCCAGAATGCTGCTCAAGTGCCATTACCGAACGAATTTACTTCCTTAAGAAATAATGTCACGTAGGTTAGTCTATTTCAGACCCCCAAAATTACACTTGCAACAGCACTTACGAAAATACACTTACATAAATGTTCGAGTTTGGAGATGCACGAAAACCGAGGGACCACTGTACAGTGGAACCTTGGTTTTCGTTTTTAATTCATTCCAGAGAGTCTGATGAAAACCAAATTCAACGAAAACTAAAGCAATATTTTCCATGAGAAATAATGTAAATCCAATTAATCCATTCCAGACACCCAAAAATATTAACAAAAAATACATTTTATATAGAATAACTATAGTTTTACATACAGAAAATAATGAGAAATAAATATAAAGCACTAATTTTAATGGATAAATGAACATTTAAATCAGTTTTACCTTTATTGAAGACTTGTTTGCGTATGGAAGACGGCTAGGAGGGGAGAGGGAGGAGAGTTTGTTTGGAAGGGAAATCCCCTCCCATTAGGACATGTTTCCAGGGGTATTACACTGAATCACTAGTAATTTGTACATAGTACAGTGGAACCCCAATATTTGTATATCCCTATACAGTGGAACCCCGGTTAACGAAAAAAATTCATTGCAGAAGCCTGCTCAAGTGCCATTACCGAACGAATTTACTTCCTCAAGAAAAAAATGTCATTTAGGTTAGTCTATTTCAGACCCCCAAAAATACACTTCCACAAGCACTTACAATATTATACTTAAATAATTGCACGATTTCCGGGTGTTCGTTAACCGGGGTTCCACTGTATTTGTACAATTCAATATTCACCCAACTTTTTCAAGGAAAATTTGACTGTATTCGGACGTTGCCCTGATATTCAACCTGAACAAAACGGTCCATCTGGACGAAGTCCAATGAAAACAAAGCATCACGCGCTCAGTCTCGTCAGCTTTCGTTCATTATGCATCGTTCATACAAGCTCCGTAAAACTTTTAGGTATTTCATTGTTATTTTGTGGTGTTTAAATATTTTCATTGAAAGTTTGTAATCATGACCCCATAAAAAGAGTAGTGATCCAAACAAGCCTAAAAGGAATGCAGTGAGAACAACAATTAAAGTGAAAAAGAACTCATTGCGAAGTGGGAAAGTGAAACACGCGTGTTGGACCTGGCCACTCGATATGGTATGGTGAAATCCACCGTATCATCCATATCAAAAAGATGCAATAAAAGGGGCCATGTGACAAAAGGAGTGAAAATTCTTGCTGTGAAAAGGTCACAGATAATTTAAGAAATGGAAAAACTTGTTAGTATGGATTAATGAAAAACAATTGGCCAGTTAGCATTTCTGAAACAATTTGTGAAAAAGCAAAGCAGTTGTATAGTGATCTTAGGCTAGATCCCCCTTGAAACTGTGCTGAAAGTGATGAAGTTAAGGCGAGTAGGGGCTGGTTTGATAGGTTTAAAAAGAGAAATGGGATGAGGAAGCTTAAAAAGAGAAATGGGATGAGGAAGCTTAAAAAGAGAAATGGGATGAGGAAGCTTAAAAAGAGAAATGGGATGAGGAAGCTGCCAGTGCTAACAGATGAGCTGAAAAGTTTAAGGAATTTAAAACCTATTTAGACATTGAGGGATTTATTCCTCAAGAAGTTTTTAATTGTGATGAAACTGGCCTCTTGGAAAAGAATGCCTTGAGAGAACCTACATCGCACAAGAAGAAAAATCATTACCAGGACAAGTCCATGAAAGACAGGGTAAGACTCTTGTGTGGTAATGCTAGTGGGGACTGCAGAATTGATCTTGCCAGTCTACCACTCTGAAAATCCAAGGGTGTTTAAAAAAAATGTGATAAAAAGTAAACTCATTTTAATGTGGAGGGCTAATAGTAAAGCTTGGGTAACAAGGCAGTTCTTCACTGAGTGGATATATGAAGTGTTTGACCCTAGTGTGAAAAAAACTTATCATTAAGGGCACCTCTGGTAATGGCCAATGCTCCTGCTAACCCTCCAAGCTTGGAGGAAAATTTGGTGGATGGATACAGCTTCATAAAAGTGAAGATCTTGCCCCTTACACCATTCCTTTATCCAACCCATGGACCAGCAGGTAAGTTCCAATTTTAAGAAACTTTTCACAAAAGCACTGTTTGAAAGGTGCTTTTAAGTGACCTCTGAAACAGAGGTTACCCCTCAGGGAATTTTAATATCCTCCAGTGTTTAAGGATAATAGACACAGCCTGGGGGTAAGTTTCTTTCAGAACAATGAACTCTGCCTGGAAGAAATTGGCCAGACTGTGTGTCAGAGATTTTGAAGGCTTTGAGGAAGAGCTTAATGAAGGATATTGTTTCTCTGGGCCAGTCCATGGGTTTGGAAATGGACGATGAGGATGTAGAGGAGTTGGTGGAGGATCACATGAATGAGCTTACCACAGAAGAACTTCAAGACCTGGACAAGGAGCATTAATAAGTGGTTGAGGAAATTTCTTCAGAGGAGGGAAGCAGTAAGGGCAACATTTCCACTGCAGAAATTAAGGAACTGCATTACCATTGGGCTCAAACACAGAGCCTGGTGGAAAAATGACATCCTAACATTACTGTTGTGAATAGGAGCATCAACCTATTCACTGACAATGTTGTAGACCACTTGCAAAATTTTTGAAAAGTCGTCCAAAACGGACAACATTGGACAGCTTCTATAGCAAAGGAAAAAAAAATCAAATGTTAGTGAATCCCCATCATCTTAGTGCTATTGCACTGAAAAGAAAAAACACCAGATAAGAAGTTACCTGATATTTTTATGGAAGGGGACACCCTCTCCAAAGAATAACATCTTTCCACTTTTCTCTTAGGCCATCAGCACTCTCAGTAAAGTGCAGTTAAATTTTCATTTATTTAATGTATTTATTGTTTTTATAGTTTTCATGTATGATTTTATGCATGCAAATATCATTATACAGATTTGAATAAGCAATATTTTCACTTAAAATGTTTTACAGTTGGTATTTTTTTTTGGGTCTGGAACGATTAATGCAATTTACATTATTTCTTGTGAAAAGAAATTATTCAGTATTCGTACAACTCGTTATTCAAACAGGGTCCTGGAACAGATTAAGTTTAAATATCAAGGTACCACTGTTATATTAAACAAAATCAGTCAAAAGGAATAAGAAAATTTATTTGTTCAAGTTTATATATGTATCTTGTGTTCTATTATATGTTGGGCTATGCATCTCACCACATCATGTTTTGAGTACTTGAATATACCTTAAAATGTCTAATATCATAGGAAACTATTGCATATAGCAAGAGATGTTGAAATCAAAAGCAAAATTCAAATCCATCATATTTTGGCATAGATGGGAAAATATAAATACGTATCATTTTGTCACTGATCATTTTTTGCCAACCTCAGCTATAAATAAATTGGTGGGCTTCATCTTATTTCATTTTTTTATTCTCTGCTTAGAAAAATACTCTCTAAAAGTACAGGTGCTCCTCTACTTAAAATATTTTTGCTTTATAATGGCGCAAGAACAATTACTTAGGAGACAAAACTTAACCCTTTCAGTGTCGGTCCTGTAATATTACGGCTTGAGAGCCTGTTGGCCCCGTAATACTACGCCAAAATTCTAGCTCCTTCATATCTGGTGGAAGAAAGCTGGTAGGCCTACATATGAAAGAATGGGTCTGTGTGGTCAGTGTGTGCAGTATAAAAAAAAAATCCTGCAGCACACAGTGCATAATGAGAAGAAAAACTCCGACCTTGTTTTTGGTTTAAAACAGCGACTTTGCGGTGTATTTTCGTATGGTATTTATGGTTGTATTCTCGTTTTCTTTCTATCGTTTGATAGAATGGAAGATATATTACAGAAATGGAGATGATTTTCAATGGTTTCACGATGAAAAGTAGTACCTTAAAATTGAGCTCAGAGTAGCGGAACTGTTAGATTTTTGCCAATGTTCAAGAGTAAACTGTCCAATACGTGTCCAACTGGCCAGTCTAATATGCAGTCATGAATGGGTTGACATTATTTATACAATTATAATAATACAGTAGTCTGCATAACAGGAAATCTTTTTTGTGAGAATAAAAATTAAAAATGGAAAGCAAGAGTAATATAAGAGGGGCCTGGAGATGTGACTAATGAACAGAGAAAATGTTATTTTAGTGCCAGGAATGTCTACCTTGTTTATTCTGGACCCTATGTTGAAATTTGTGTGAAATTGGCCAAATTGCCAATTTCTGACCACTTTATTTGGTAGTTGAAATCAGTAAATGGGCAGTTTCTTGTACTCAGTCAATAGAACAAATGGAGTTCTAGTGAAATAGCTATAATTTTAGTCAACTGGAACTTGTTTATCTCTTGTAGTGTCAACTTTTTAGGTTGAAGTTGTTCTTCCTTATCCTTTTCTGCTTCCCTCTGGGAATTAAACTCTGTTTCCTCTGCACGTGGTTCATTGTCATCTTTATTTACACTTTCATTTACATCATCTGGCTACATGTCTTCAAAACCTTCATCTTGCCATATTAACAATTTTGTGGACTTGACTCTACTGAGGGGGGAACCTTGCAAATTTGTTTGCCATAATTTTCTTCAGCCTGCATGTATTGTTGATTGGGACACTAGGATAGGGCTTCCCCTTCCTTCCCTATGCCCTCAGAACAGCCTGAATTCTTTGTGGCATGAATTCGAGATACTGGAAACATTCTGCATAGATTCTAGTTCAGGTTATGATAGCATTGTGCAGATTTGTTGGCTGCACATTCATGCTGTAAATCTCCCATTCCACCACACCCCAAAGGTTTATGCCAAAATATGACCCTGCTATCTTCATGTAGCAGCAGAAATCTCAATTCGACAGATCTGGTGACGTTTTTTCCAATCTTCGGCTGTCCAGTTTTGGAGCCTGTACCCATTGTAGCCTCTGTTTCCTGTTCTTAGCTGACAGGAGTGCAATCTCGTGTGATTTGCTGTTTGACGTGTTGTGTGTTCAAAGATGCTTGATGCTGTGTGTTCAAAGTCAGCTTGAACCAGCCTATACCTTCTCCTTTGACCTTTCATTAACAAGGTGTTTTCACCCACAGATCTGCCACTCACTGGATGTTGTGTTTTTTCACACCATTCTCTGTAAACTCTAAAGACTTGTGCAAAGAAATTCCAGGAGATCAGCAGTTTGAGATACTTAAACCACCCCATCTGCCATCAACAATCATTCCATGGTCAAAGACACTTTGATCACATTTCTTTCTCATTTGGATGTTTGGTCTGAAAAATAACTAAACCTCTTGACCATGTCTGCATGCTTTTAGGCACTGAGGTGCTGCCACAGGATTGGCTCTTTAATAGTTAGATAATATTTTGTTGGATGATACTGTGTTATACAGGTCATGCATTGACCTCCAGACTAGAGAGAGAAAATCTTGCCTCATTGAAATTGTTTTACCTCACTGATTCCAAATACAGTGGTACCTCGAGTTACGATGGTCCCCAAAATCGCCCTTTTATGTAAGTTTATTTTTTTAAATGCTTTTGTAAGTATATTTTTGGGGGTGTAAAAGGACTAGTCTATTTTACATTATTCCTTATGGGGATAAATTCGTTTGGTAATGGCATTTGAACAGCATTCTCGAACGAAAAAATATCGTAACTCTAGGTACCACTGTATGTATTGTTTAACAGGGTTTTGAAGAATATTACCAAAGTTATGATCCAAAAAAAGTTTGTTGTCCTGTGACCTCATTGACTTGTGTCATTGTTCATGACCTTTAGATCACAGTATAGGATAACCATGAATTCCAAATTTTAAGAGATCTGGAGATGGTATTGTGTTAGCCAGTAGTTGTTTTGTCCTGAAACTCCCCTCTTAAGATTTTATTACAGTGTACTTTGTTTTCAGGGCATTGTTTCCTCCTATCTGCCATTTCTTCACATAACTAACCCTGTTCCCTCATGCACTACAGCATCTTGAAGCTCTGGCAATTTCCAGCACATAAGCCTCGTTTCATTTTGTTATACAGTCATCCCTCGGTTTTCGGTTTTAATCCGTTCCAGATGGATCGGCTAAAACCAGAATCGGCGAAAACCAAAACTATTTTCCCCATAAGAAATAATGGAAATTCAATTAATCCGTTTCAGAAACCCAGAAGTTTGGAAAAAAAAAAATTGGGGGGGCCTTAAAGATAGATTTACATGCACAAATGAATGAAATGAATGTGGCACTTACCCTTACTGAAGACTGATGTTGTTGGATGGAAGAGAGATAGGAGGGGAGAGGGTAGAAACCCTAATTTTGGAAGGGAATCCTCCATAAGGACTCTAGGTACCAAGTCCTCATCTGGGGTCACTTCCCTTCTTTGTCTTTTAATCCCACTAGGACCAGCTTGTGATTCACTGCACACCTGTGGCACTAAATATTTCTCCAGAGAGCTCTGTATCTGGCGGCTCTTTAAAATGTCCCTAAAATGGGACATGGAATTGTCATTGTAAAAGTAGCCAGCACGGATTGCAACATCTTTGTCAGGGTGATGTTCCTCCACAAATGATTGCACCCTACTCCACATTGCACAAATCTCCTTAATCTCTGAAGAAGGCACCTTACATCTTTGTTCCTCCACTGAAGCAATTTCCTCAGATCTGTTTTGTTGTTGTTGCAGCTCAAGCTCTTGCAGCTCTTCAGTGATTAGATCTTCATTGTGGTCCTCCACCAACTCTTCCACATCCTCTCCATTCACATCCAACCCCATAGAAGTCCCCAATTCCACAATACTTTCCACAACTTCCATAGGCTCATCAGGGTTAGCTTCAAACCCTTCAAAATCCCTCTCTTGTACACAATCTGGCCACAACTTTCTCCAAGCAGAGTTCATCGTCCTGGAGGTCACTCCCTGCCAAGCTTTATCTATAAGGCCTATGCAATGGAAGATATCGAAGTGACCCTTCCAGAACTCTTTTAGGGTCAATCTAGTGTCTGAGGTTACATCAAAGCACCTTTGAAACATTGCTTTGGTGTACAGTTTTTTAAAGTTTGCAATGACCTGCTGGTCCATGGGCTGGAGGAGAGGAGTGGTGTTAGGAGGCAAGAACTTCACTTTTACAAATCTGAATTCCTTAGGCATTTGGTCTTCCAAGTCTTGAGGATGACCAGGAGCATTGTCCATTACCAGGAGGCACTTAAGTGGCAATTTATTGTCCAATAGATATTTCTTCACACTGGGGCCAAACACTTGATTAAACCATTCCAGGAAAATTTCCCTAGTGACCCATGCCTTAGCATTAGACTTCCAAAACACACAATTTACCTTTGTCAACACTGTATTTGCTGAACACTCTGGGATTTTCAGAGTGATACACGAGTAAAGGCTTCACTTTTAAATCCCCACTAGCGTTCCCACATAACATAAGAGTTAGCCTGTCTTTCATAGGCTTGTGTCCTGACATTGCCTTTTCCTCCTGTGTGATGTAGGTCCTCCTTGGCATTTTCTTCCAAAAGAGGCCTGTTTCGTCACAATTAAACACTTGTTGGGGTTTAAATTCTTCTGCCTCTACATATTGTTTAAACTCACGCACAAATTTTTCAGCCCCATGTTTATCTGAACTGGCACCCTCACCATGCCTTACAACACTGTGTATGCCAGTTCGCTTCTTGAAGTTTTCGAACCAGCCTTTGCTGGCCTTAAATTCATCAACCTCAACACTGGTTCCAGGCATTTTCTTTACAAGATCGGCATGCAACAGCCTTGCTTTTTCACATATGATGGATTGCACAACACTATCACCCGCTAGCAGTTTTTGGTTTATCCACACCAATAACAATTTCTCCATATTTTCCATTGTTTGTGATCTCTGTTTCGTTATCGTATTCACCCCTTTCGCAACATTAGCTTCCGTGATTTCCTTTCTCTTTGCCACAATGGAACTGATGGTTGATGGGTTTTTCTTGTACAGTATATCCTGGCGAGCTCGGCAATACGTACACCACTATCATATTTTTCTATTATTTCTTTCTTCAGTTCTATGGTGTTCCTCACTTTCTTTACCAAAGAACTGGCACTAGGAGCTTTCTTTGGGCCCATGGTAGCTTATTTAGTAGTCACACACAATAATCAAGGGCCAAAAACAATGAATTGTTAATAAATGTTTTGTATAAACTCATGGGGTGATGTTCACTCAAGCATAAACAATGCTAGACTGCGTGACAATGTGCGTGGGAGGTGCGTGGGTGGCGGGCCTACGGCCTTTGTATGTGCGCGGCACTAGTGGACAGGTCCCATACGATCGGCGAAAACTAAAACAATCGGCGAAAACTAAGACAAATTTTCCCTGAAAAAAGTCGGCGAAAACCAAAATCGGCGAAAACTGGGACAAGCGAAAACCAAGGGATGACTGTACTTTTCCATTTTCTTAATTGATAGCCAAATCACTGGGTATCATTATTTTAGCTGCAGCCTGAAACTATATCATTTAATTAGGCATAAAGGAGAAATGGAAGTTTCTTTTAAAGTTGTAAATGGTGTTCTTTCAGGAGTAATGTTTTTTACCTGTCTAATTTTTTTTTTCCTTTACACACACACTATAAAAATTCCTGAACCCCACTAGGGAAGTTTTACTTCTTAGCAACCTTTTAGTCTTGTTTTGTCAGCATATATCCAGTTTTATTGTTGATCATGTGAAGGTTATTTGTGTATGTGCATTGCTATAAAAATTTAAGTTTAAACATATAATTGATGTAGGAAGTGCAGTATTTAATAAATTGGCATGTATATTATTGTAAACCCTCCCCTATCAGTTGGGGATACATTCCAAGGACCTGCTGCAGATACTGAAACTGGATAGTAGTGAACTCTATATATAAGTTGTTGTTTTGTTTACATACATACCTATTATAAAGTTTAATTGATAAATTACACACAATAAATGGAGAATTATAACTTTTTAACTGATGGGAAGCACTTCACAACTTTTAGGCTGTGAAGAACTTCCACCACCACTACTTTTGCACTTTGAGGTCATTATTAAGCAAAATTAAGGGTTATTTTTGGACCACGGTAAACCGTGGCTAACTGAAACCACGTATACTGGACCCATGGATACAGGGGGTCTTACTGTACAGTATTTTGCTTTGAAAAATTGTTGCTGCATACTAATACTTTGTTGAGCAATTTGACATAATATAGTGGTAAAGTGGCCTTTAAATCTTTTATTCACTGTTTTTCATGTAATGAAGACAAGTAGCTGATAAACTTGGAATGTAAAACTCACCCAAACGTGAGGATTTTTATTAAACAATGTTTCATCCTAAATAGGGACTTATCAGTTCTACCAAATTTACACTTTAAAAGATGTTTGCATATAGATTCTGTATTGACTTGATAAATCCCCTTTAGAATGCTCGCTCTTATACTTGTGTCTTTAAGAAAAACTTTTCCAATTTTATTTTCTATTCCATCTGACTGTCTTTTCACAAATGAAATTGTCATTCTAGGTCTCCTCCAGCAGCTGATGATGCTGAAGTTGAAGGTGCAACAGTTATACAGGGAAGCTGCAAAATGGTTCCAGAATTGACCAGTGCTCAGCTAAGCCGGCCTCGCCCAACTTCTGCACCAAGTACACCCACAAAAATGATGAATGGCCATATTGGTGTTTCAGACACAGTTTCTGTTCTCACCACACCTCTAAAGCGTACTGTATGTACACGTAGTCAGGCAATAAAGGCATTACAAATTGATTTATCGCCCACTTCCCACAATAGTACATCAGTTAACTCAAGAGCCTCAAAAAGTTTAGAATTAACTCAGTGTCCTAGCCACATTGCTGCGACATCCTCAGATCCTGTCCTCTCTACAGTATTGTCTCGATCCACTACACCTACCTCTTCTTTACCTATATCTGCAGAAGATGGCACTAGTCCTCTCACAGGTCCACCAACACCCCACAAGATTCAGGCACTTAATGAGGAGAGATTACGACTTGATTCCCCACTTTCACCATCATCTGCCCTATCCAAACTCAAGCTATCAGTCGCACCAAAGAAACTTACATTCAATGGTAAACCTACCAAAGCAAGAAAAAAGTAAGTGTAATTATTTGTGTATTAATTTTACTTTAGTATTTTTGGTAGAAGGCATTGTTTTGTGTGGTTTAGGAAAGTAGTTGTGTTGAAGTTCCATACTGTATTCTGAAATTCTGCTGAATGCAGGTTAGTAATTCTACTACAATAGACTTTTATGCTATACACAATTATTTATATTTACCTTAAAATGTACAGTGTACCTAATGGTGCCACTCACATATAATTAAATATAAAATAAAGCTGAAATAGCAAGGCTTTGTGGAGTTGCTTGTGCATGGTTTACTTATCCTGTATACACAGTTGAGTATTATTGCACAGGTTATGTTCTGAAAATTGGGATATAACACAAATTAGCACTAATTATAGTTAGGAACTCCGGATAATAAAGAGGATGGAGTAAAATAGGATGACTTGGAGGGTGTATAAATCTGTAGTTCTCACTCAGCCTCCAACTTCAGTATCTCCATCCCTCCTTCAGGTTGCAGGCACTGTCCTTTGCACTTCCAGAACTCAAGAGCAGCCAACCAGTTTCCTTGATTTTGTTCATAAAAGTTTGCTTACACTCCAAGAGCACGTTCATTAACCCTTTCAGGGTCCAAACCGTAGTTCTACATCATGAGCTCAGCTCACTCAGATAAGCTGTGAGCGGTAAATTTGGGTCTGGATATTGAGAGAATACATCTATGTGGTAAGTGTGCACCACATAAAACAAATCCTGCAGCACACAGTACATAATGAGAGAAAAAAACTGAAACCGTAATTTTCGATTAAAACAGCAATTTTGCAGTGTTTTTCCGTGGTCTTTTTATAGGTGTATTTGAGATTTCTTGATCTCATTTGATAGAATGGAAAATATATTACAGATAGAGATGATTTTGATTGGTTTAGTATTGGAAATGGCTTGAAACTGAGCTCAAATTAGCAGAAATGTTAAATTTTTGCCAATGTTCAAAAGTAAACAAATGACCTCACACGTCTAATATGCGCCAGCTGGTGGGTCTAATATACGTTCACAAATGTGGTGATATTATTTGTACAATTATTACAATGTTGCATAACAGTAAATCTTCCATTTTTTGGTTTGAATAAAAATTCATTGTGAATAAAAAATAAAAATGGAATTCATTTGTAAAGACTGAAAACGTAACTAATGAACAGATGAAGTGTTAGTTTAGTGCCAGGAATGCCTGCATTGTTTATTCTGCACCCTATTTTGAAATTGGAATATTTTGAACTTTGAGTTAAATTGACTAAATTACCAATTTCCAATCACTTTATTTTGTAGTTGACACAGTTGACTGGGCGATTTCTTGTGCTCAATCGATAGAATAGAAGTTATACTAGTGAAATAGCAAAGAATTTGGTCGACTGGAATAATGTAATTGGCCTAAAATGGGAGTCAAAGTTGGTAAAATCACCGATGCGTAAATATCGCTGACGCATCAAAATTTGCGAGAGCATAATTTTGTCAATTTTCAATCAAATTTCGTACTTTTTTTTTATTACCTTCAGAAAAAGATTCTCTACCATTTCATAAGAAAAAATAAGTTTTTTTTTTTTTTTTTTTTTTTAGTTCTTGGACACTGGCACACCCCTTCCAAAAATGGCCTTGGACCCTGAAAGGGTTAAAAACTACTTGTCTCTATTCATTCATTGTCTGAGCCAAGAGGAGGGGAAGGGAATGGCCTGAGTCCACCAGCAATGCAGTAGCTTACCTTTTGTTCAGCATCTGAGCCAATAGAAGTGGAGGTGTGAGGGTGGCTTAGCAGCCAATCAGTAATGGGGTAGAATTTCTCTATGGTAGCATCTCAGAAATAGAGTTTGTACTACAGTTTGTTTCCTGAAAATATACAAACGTGTGCAACATCTGGGTATCTTTATTGTAGATGTTTCACCATCCAGTGGCTTTATCAATACAGATTCTAGGACATAACTTGAAGACAGTAGAATTATGTACAAAAGATGAGGTAATCAGTCCCTCAGCCTTGGAGTTGGTTTGAAGAGCACCGTAGTTTTAGAGATTCTGGAGAAGAGGCAAGGAGGCTGGCATATATGGAGAGTAAAAGAAAGGTGAGAGTGCAAAAGGAGAGCAGATGAAAGGGTGGGATAGGCACTGTCAAGAAATTTTGCAGAAAATAAGAAAAATTTTTGGAGTGAGATAAGTTAAGAAAGCCTAGGGAATGAATGAATTTGTCAGTTAAAAAAAGAGCAGGGGAGTTACTAGATGGGAAGTTGGAGGTATTGGGTAGATGGCGGGAATATTTTGAGGAACTTTTAAATGTTGAAGAAGAAAGGGAGGTGGTAATTTCATGCACTGGCCAAGGAGGTATAACATCTTTTAGGAGTGAGGAAGAGCAAGATGTGAGTGTGGGGGAGGTGCATGAGGCATTACGTAGAATGAAAGGGGGTAAAGCAGCTGGAACTGACGGGATCGTGACAGAAATGTTAAAAGCAGGGGAGGATATAGTGTTGGAGTGGTTGGTATTTTTGTTTAAAAAATGTATGAAACCATGCGTGTCGTAAGAGGTGGGAAACGGCCGACGTGTTGAAAGAAAGAGAAATAAATGTATGAAAGAAGGGAAGGTACCTAGGGATTGGCAGAGAGCATGTATAGTTCCTTTATATAAAGGGAAGGGGGACAAAAGAGATTGTAAAAACTATAGGGAAATAAGATTACCGAGTATACCAGGAAAAGTGTACGGTAAGGTTATTATTGAAAGAATTAGAGTTAAGACTGCAGATGAGCAAGGAGGCTTTAGAGTGGGTAGGGGATGTGTAGATCAAGTGTTTACATTGAAGCATATTTGTGAACAGTATTTAGATAAAGGTAGGGAAGTTTTCATTGCATTTATGGATTTAGAAAAATCATATGATAAGAGTGGATAGGAGAGCAATGTGGCAGATGTTGCAAGTGTTTGGAATAGGTAGTAAGTTACTAAATGCTGTAAAGAGTTTTTATGAGGATAGTGAGGCTCAGGCTAGGGTGTGGAGGAGAGAGGAAGATTACTTTCCGGTAAAAGTAGGTCTTAGACAGGGATGTGTAATGTCACCATGGTTGTTTAATATATTTATAGATGGGGTTGTAAAAGAAGTAAATGCAAGGGTGTTGGGGAGAGGGGTGGGATTAAATTATGGGGAATCAAGTACAAAATGGGAGTTGACACAGTTACTTTTTGCTGATGATACTGTCCTTATGGGAGATTCTAAAGAAAAGTTGCAAAGGTTAGTGGACAAGTTTGGGAGGGTGTGTAAAGGTAGAAAGTTAAAAGTGAACATAGATAAGAGTAAGGTGATGAGGGTATCAAATCATTTACATAAAGAAAAATTAGATATCACATTGGAGAGAGGGAGTATGGATGAAGTGAATGTTTTCAGATATTTGGGAGTCGACTTGTCAGATGTGTTTATGAAGGATGAGGTTAACCATAGAATTGATGAAGGAAAAAAGGCGAGTGGTGCGTTGAGGTATATGTGGAGACAAAAAATGTTATCCATGGAGGCAAAGAAGGGAACGTATGAAAGTATAGTGGTACCAACAATCTTGTATGGGTGTGAAGCTTGGGTTGTAAATGCTGCAGCGAGGAGGAGGCTGGAGGAATGGAGATGTCCTGTCTAAGGGCAATGTGTGGTGTAAATATTATGCAGAGAATTCGGAGTGTGGAAATTAGGAGGAGATGTGGAGTTAATAAAAGTATTAGTCAGAGGGCTGAAGAGAGGTTGTTGAGGTGGTTTGGCCATTTAGAGAGAATGGATCAAAGTAGAATGACTTGGAGAGCATAAAATTCTGTAGGGGAAGGAAGGAGGGTTAGGGGTCGTCCTCGAAAAGGTTGGAGGGAGGGGGTAAAGGAGGTTTTGGGGGTAAGGGGCTTGGACTTCCAGCAAGCGTGCGTGAGCGTGTTAGATAGGAGTGAATGGAGACGAATGGTTTTTGCAACCTTATGAGCTGTTGGAGTGTGAGCAGGGTAATATTTAGTGAAGGGATTCAGAGAAACCGGTTAGCCGGACTTGAGTCCTGGAAATTGGAATTACAATGCCTGCACTTTAAAGGAGGGGTTTGGGATGTTGTCTGTTTGGAGGGACTTCTGAACTGTTGTATCTGAGTGCATCTTCAAAGACAGTGATTATGTGTGAGGTGAAAATGTTGAATGATGATGAAAGTATTTTCTTTTTGGGGATTTTCTTTCTTTTTGGGTCACCCTTCCTCGATGGGAGACCGCCAACTTGTTGGGAAAAAAAAAAATTAATCCGTTCCGGACACCCAAAAATTATTATTTTATTAACACATTGGCCGATTCCCACCAAGGCAGGGTGGCCCGAAAAAGAAAAACTTTCATCATCATTCACTCCATCACTGTCTTGCCAGAGGGGTGCTTTACACCCAAAAATATTAACAAAAAAAATAATTTTTTTTAAAGATTAACTATAGTTTTACATACACAAAACAATGAGAACTAAATGAAATGAATAATTAAATGGATAAACGAACATTTAAATCGCTATTACATACCTTTATTGAAGACTTGTTGGCATATGGAAGACAGGGAGGAGGAGAGATGGAGGACTGATTATTGTTTGGAAGGGAAATCCCTCTCCATAAGGACATTAGGTATCAAAGCCCTCTGGGGTTACTTCCCTTCTTTGTCTTTTACTGGCACTAGGACCAGCTTGAGAGTTACTGCACCTGTCACACAAAAATGTCCAGAGAGCTCTGTTTCTGTCGTCTCTTTAAGATTTGCCTGAAGTGGGACAAGGTTTTGTTGCTGAACATGTTGCAGATTTGGCTTGTTTCAGCTTGGTCAGGGTGGTATTTCTCCACAAAACTTTGCACCTCTCTCCACTTTGCACAAATGTCTTTAATCACTGAAGAAGGCACATCCTTCTCTCTCTTCCTCCTCCTCTGAACTAATTTCCTCAGCTGTGGTTTGTTGCTGTTGCAGATGAAGGTCTTGCAGCACTTCAGTGGTTAGCTCTTCCCTGTGGTCCTCCACCAACTCTTCCACATCCTTGCCACTCACCTCCAACCCCATGGACTTTCCCAAAGACAATAGATTCCACAACAGGCAGAGGGTCGACAGGGTCAGGGCCAGCCTCAAACCCTTCAAAATTCTTGTCGAGGACGCATTCTGGCCACAATTTTCTCCAAGCAGAGTTCAAAGTCCTGGAAGTCAGGATATTGAAGTGATTCCTCTTGAACTCTCTTAGGATTAAGTCAGTGTCCAAGGTCACTTCAAAGCACCTTTGAAACGTTGCTTTCATGTAGAGTTTTTTTAAGTTAGAAATGACCTGCTGGTCCATGGGCTGGATGAGAGGAGTGGTGTTAGTGTTAGGAGGCAAGAACTTCACTGTTATAAAACTTAACTCTACAGACAATAGGTCTACCAAGTTTGGAGGATGAGCAGGAGCATTGTCCAGTACCAGGAGGCAATTAAGTGGCAATTTATTTTCCTGGAGGTATTTTTTCACACTGGCGCCAAACACTTCATGGACCCAGTCAATGAAAATTTGCCTTGTGACCCATGCCTTATTATTAGCTTTCCACAACACACAATTTACTCTTGACGAAATTGTTTTTCTTGAACACTAGGATTTTCAGAGTGATACACTAGTAAAGGCTTCACTTTGAAATCCCCACTAGCGTTACCACAGAACAAAAGAGTAAGCCTATCCTTCATAGGCTTGTGTCCTGGCAGTGCCCTTTCCTCCTGCGTGATGTAGGTCCTCTTTGGTATTTTCTTCCAAAAGAGGCCTGTTTCGTCACAATTGAACACTTGTTGGGGGAGAAATCCTTCAGCCTCTACGACTCTACGTTCAGGGCAGGAGAAATAGCAGAGCTGGAACAAATCCAGAGATCGTTTACGGCTCACATTGAGCCATTGAAACATCTAAATTATTGGGAACGCCTTCAAGTCTTGAACATGTACTCATTGGAGCGGAGGAGAGAGAGATACATGATAATATATACATGGAAAGTACTTGAGGGCCTGGTCCCAAATCTGCACACTGCCATAACAACATACTGGAGTGAGAGATATGGGAGAAAGTGTAAAATAAACCCAGTGAGGAGCAGGGGTGCGGTGGGGACAATACGGGAGCACTGTATTAACATCCGGGGTCCCAGACTATTCAACATCTTACCAGAAGATATCCGAAACACGGCTGGAACCAGTGTAGAAGCCTTCAAGAGGAAACTGGACAAATATCTTCACCAGGTGCCAGATCAACCAGGCTGTGATGGATATGTGGGGCAGCGGGCCTCCAGCAGCAACAGCCTGGTTGACCAGGCAAGCACCAGACGAGCCTGGCCCATGGCCGGGCTCAGAGAGTAGATACTCTCGAAACTCTTCAAAGGTATATCAAAGGTACTCCTTGAATTCATGCACGAATTCTTCAGCTGTACGTTTGTCTGAACTTGCAGCATCGCCATGCCTTACCACACTGTATGCCACTACGCTTATTAAATCACTCAAACCAGCCTTTTCTGGCCTTAAATTCACTAACAGCTTCACTCGTTCCAGGCATTTTATTCACGAGATCCGCATGCAACTGCCTTGCCTTTTCACAAATGATCGACTCCACAACACTATCTCCTGCTAATTGTTTATCGTTGATCCACACCAACAATAACTTCTCTACATCTTCAATTATTGGTGATCTTTGTTTTGTTAGCATATTTAACCATTTCGCAACATTAGCTTCCTTGATTTCTACTTTCTTTGCCAAGATGGAAGTGATTGTTGATTTGGATTTCCCATACGTATGTATATAGATTAGGTAGTAAGTTACTAAATTCTGTAAAGAGTTTTTATGAAGATAGTGAGGCTCAGGTTAGGGTATGTAGGAGAGAGGGAGATTACTTCCCAGTAAAAGTAGGCCTTAGACAGGGATGTATAATGTCACCATGGTTGTTTAACATATTTATAGATGGGGTTGTAAAAGAAGTAAATGCTAGGGTGTTTGGGAGAGGGGTAGGATTAACCCTTTCAGTGTCAGAGCCGTAATATTACAGCTTTGAAGCCAGTGTCGATCCCGTAATACTACGCCAAAATTCTAGTAGCTTCAAATCTTCCAGGAGAAAGCTGGTAGGCCTTCATATGAGAGAATGGGTCTGCATTGTAAGTGTGCAGTATCAAAAAAATCCTGCAGCAAGCAGTGCATAATGAGAAAAAAAACTGTGTTTTTGGTTGAAATCAGTGACTTTGTGGTGTATTTTTGTATAGTATTTATGGTTGTATTCTCGTTTTCTTGGTCTCATTTGATAGGATAGATGATATATTACAGAAATGGAGGTAATTTTGAATTATTTACTAAATTAAAGTAGTTTGAAATAGAGCTCAAAGTAGCGGAAATGTTCAATTCTTGATATTCAAGAGTAAACAAATTACGTCACACGTCCAATACATGTCAACTGGTGGGTCTAATATGCATTCACGAATGTGCTATTTACGCAATTATTACAAATTGTACAGTAGTTTGAATAACAGTAAATCATCTATTTTTGTGTGAATAAAAATTCAAAATGAAAAGCAAGTGTAGTATAAGAAGGGCCTGGAGACGTGATTAACCCTTAAACTGTCCACACGTAGATATACGTTCACTCGCGTAGCTGACTGAACGTAGAACTACGTTTTATTTTTCATTCCTTCAAATTTAGTGTGATATGCCTGAGTCGCCTAGACATGAGAGAATGGGTCTGTGCCCTCAGTGTGTGCAGTATTAAAAAAATCTGGGACCACTTAGTACCTTGTGGGAGCACCAGTTCGATTGAGTGCCAGCTAGAGCAAATAGTGTGGCAAACACTAGGGATTCAATGATGTTATGTCGCATTAACACTCCCCTTATAAGAGGAAAGTAAAAATAGGTTAGATAAATTCATGAGTGGCTGTGGGTGGGTGTGAGTTGGACCTGACTAGCTTGTGCTACTAGGTCTGATGCCATGCTCCTTCCTTCAGAGGATGTGACCTGATTAGATGGGTCATTGGTCTAAGTTGGGGGGTGACATGGACCTGCCTTGCATGGGCCAGTAGGCCTGCTGCAGTGTTCCTTCTTTCTCATGTTCTTATGTATTCGGCAGGCTGGCTGGCTTTGGCTGTCTCTGGCTCTCTCTCTCTCTATCTGTCTATATCTCTATCTGTCCATATCTTTGTCTGTCTATATCTGTCTGTCTATATATCTATATGTCCTATATATCTCTCTCTCTCTCTCTCTCTCTCTCACATGTACACATAAGTACAGTTATTATACATAGTGTAAATTACCTAGGATAACCCAAAAATTTTAGGCAAAGTGCTATACAATGCTTGTAGATATAATACATAATAATCATGGAAACCCCTGGCAAGTAATACGCATCGTGTATAATACCTGTTGGCTTACGAGACGCACTCTTTGACTGAAACAAGCAGACGGAAAGACATGCACAGGCAGACATATAAGCAGAGTTAGACAGACATAAGCAGAGCTAGACAAACAGACACAGACAGACAGACACATACATATATTGAAAAAGGGAGGGTTCCCTCCAGCACTGCTGACATTTATCAAATGTCACTGGGCTGTCAAGAGTTATCTGACACTTGTCAACACACCATTCTTCAAGGAGTTTCATATATACTCCAGGATGTCTAAAACATTGCTGAGACCTATAAATACTTCCTATATTTATAGACAATAGTAAATGACCAAGGAAGGTGAAACTGTTCACCTGTTGATGTGATTGTGACTATTTGAGTACTATTTCATTACATAATATTAGTGTTAGAACAAAGATTGGCTATGAAATCACAAGAACTATTGAAAATTGTAATTATCAGAACAAAAATTATATAAATTAAAATAAAAACTAGAAAAAATAGTATATCGGCATTACTTCTGCAAGCGGCAGGACTTGGTGTTGCCGTCAGGTGAGCATCTAGTACCAAATTAGTGGGCTTATATATCTGTAAGTACTGGCCCCAAAAAATTTTTTTTAGCCTATCCTGTTTATAAAAATGTGCTCTTCATTTTAAAAAAAAAAAATGATTTTTTTTCCAAAATATTCGGTCAGGTACGCGAGTGAACGTATATCTACGTGTGGACAGTTTAAGGGTTAATGAACAGAGAAAATGTTATTTTCGTGCCAGGAATGTCTGCATTGTTTATTCTGGCCCCTATTTTGAAATTGGCCTTTCTTGAATTTTGTGTGAAATTTGCCAAATTAGTAATTTTTTATCACTCTTTTGTGTAGTTGAAATAGGTGAATGGGTGGTTTCTTGTACTCAGTCGATAGAATAAAAGGGGTTTTAGCAAAATGGCTGAGAGTTTGGACGAGTGGAACAAAGGAATTGGCCCAAAATAGGTCTCAAAGTGGGGGAAATTGTTGATACTGTGCTTTTGGGAGATTCTAAAAAAGTTGCAAAGGTTAATGGGCGAGTTAGAGAGGGTGTGTAAAGGAAGAAAGTTGAAAGTGAACATAAATAAGAGTAAGGCAATGAGGGTATCAAATGATTTAGATAAAGAAAAATTGGATATCACATTTGAGGGAGGGAGTATGGAAGAAGTGAATGTGTTCAGATATTTGGGAATTGACTTGTCAGCATATGGGTTTATAAAGGATGAAGTTAACCATAGAATTGATAAAGAAAAAAAAGGTGAGTGGTGCTTTGAGGTATGTGGAGACAAAAAAATGTTATCCATGAAGGCAAAGAAGGGGATGTATGAGAATATAGTAGTACCAACACTTGTATGGATGTGAAGCATGGGTTGTAAATGCTGCAGCAAGGAGGATGCTGGAGGCAGTGAAGATGGTGTCTAAGGGCAGTGTGTGGTGTAAATATTATGCAGAGAATTCATACTGTGGACATTAGGTGTGGAGTTACTAAAAGTATGTCAGAGCGCTGAAGAGGGGCTGTTGAGGTGGTTTGGTCATTTAGAGAGGATGAAATTAAGTAAAATGTCTTGGAGAGAGTATAAATCTGTAGTGGAAGGAAAGCAGTGTAGGGGTTGTCCTAGGAAAGCTTGAGGGAGGGGGTAAAGGAGGTTTTGTGGGGAAGGGGCTTGGACTTCCAGCAAGCATGCGTGAGTGTGTTAGATAGGAATGAATGGAGACGAATGGTTTTGGGAACCTGATGAGCTGTTGGAGTGTGAGCAGGGTAATATTTTGTGAAGGGATTTAGTACAACTGGTTAGCCGGACTTGAGTCCTGGAGGTGGGAAGTACAGTGCCTTCACTTTAAAGGGAGGGGTTTGGGATATTGGCTGTTTGGAGTGACATCTAAACTGCCATATCTGAGCACCTTTGTAAAGACAGTGATTATGTATGAATGATGGTGAAGTGTTATGATGAAAGTTTCTTTTTTCTTTCTTTCTTTTTTGGGTCACCCTGCCTTGGTGGGAAATGGGCAAGGTGTTAAAAAAAAAAAAATTATCTCTGGGCTGAGTTCCACCAATGTGTGCTGACCATCATGCACATATCTTATCTCAAATTTTTCATTGCAACTCTAAACTAAATTCCTTTATAAGGGTAAATTGTAACTCAAGGGACCACTGTATACTGAAGGATTCCATGAAAAATCTTAGTAAATTAAAATCGTAAGCAGTTTTAAATCATATTAAATGCAGTAGTAAAACAAGTTAATTGTCGCTCTTTCACTGTTTGTTTATTCCTCAAAGTTGTCGTGCAGTTCTTCTGAGAGCTTGTAGTGCGGATTTCCACAGGATGTAAGTTGGCAAGATCCACATGCAGAAGTACATGGAAGACCATATGTTCTGCAACTTTAGCAGGAGGTACTGCAACCAGTTTTGCAATTGCAGTGCATCATTTTCACTAGTCAGATACAGCATGTCGGACATCAGTAAAAGTTGATTGCCTTCAAGTGGATGTTACATGATGTTCAAGAGAGTGTTACCCTTCAACAAGGGTAAATAGTGTCAATTTCCTTTACTAGTAAAACAAATCCAGAGTTTTCATCTACCACAGATTTTACAATCATTTGGTGAAGACACTTGTCCACCAGAAGATGGCCAAGGATTGTTCTTTGAACTAATTTATAGGTTATCATATGCATTGTAGCATTTTTACCATAAACCACTTCTAGAATGCTTTTAAATTCTGTGTCCTCCAGTTTACCTATTGCTCCAAGCAAATACATGAATGTGGAAACTACCAAGAATTAGGACGATCTCCTTCTGGTGACTAGGGTGCATCACTAATGGTCTCGTTAGCTTTCCAGTGCCGGGGTTGATCAAATGTTATTACAGGAGGGACTATCTGCTGGCCAGGTTTTTGAGTAACTCAGATGTTGACAGAATGCAGTTTTTTTGTCACTGGTATACATATTGGTCTTGGGTAAATACAAAAATAGAGGGGAGGACTGACTGGGACGCACATACCCCTGATGAATGATAAGCATCATTCCACTGAATGTTTCAACACTTCCTGTGGTCAGATTTTGATATTTATTTTTGTCTTTTGCAACAGCCATTTAGTCATAAAAACAACCTTTTTAGATCTTTTGAGGATTAGGGTGTAATTTTTTCTCGTAAATTGACTCGCCTACTTATAAATTCACGAGTAAAGGACATGTTCGTGTAAACTAACGTTCTCTCTCTAATTCACGTAGGTAAATAAGAACTGTTCATATGGCTCATTGTGTGGGACTCCTAACTTGGTCCTTTTTCTTACTGATAGACAGGTTACAGATAGTCAAATTTATTTATGGTAAGATAGTTTGTTCAAAGAATGATGAAATTTACTTATTGTATACTAGTTGTATTCTGAAGTCATGACCTAGGTAGTGTTCTATAATCAGTTCAGTACCAAATAGCATTAACAGATGTTCACGTTTAGTGTATATACATTGTAAAAAGACTGATTTATTTTACTTAGGCTTATGTTGTATGCTGGTTGTTAGTGACTGTTTCATAGGTTTTAATTTCCAATATTTCAGTCTGTTTTAAACCACAATTACTTTTCTAGGCTTCCCACACAAGCTGGCAACCGAGGCTCTGCAGGGATCAAGGGTGAGAAATCCTCCAAAGGTAATACTGCAACTTCATTAACAAATGGAGAAGTTAAACCAGCTCTGCGTAACACTCAGATGACACAGTTCTTTCCTATACGGAGGTCGGAGCGAAAACCAAAGACAACCCTTCTTCAGGAACGACAAAAGGAGATAGAGGAGAGAATAAAGAGTGGCACAGAAGATGGTCTTATGGTTTGTAATGGATACTTATTTTAAAACAAAATTAGTAAATAGGTTTTTGTGTAAATTTAGGAGCCTTCTGAGAGAGGAGGGGGCCTAGATGCAAGTGAAAGGTTTTTGATCCAAGGCATTGGTGCTAGCCCTCTTTGGATCGAACATGTATGCCCCTGACTCATCCCATATCCCAGGCTCTATATGACTTCAACAAGTTAAGCTTTTCTTTGACTGTTATAAATATATAATGCTAGAATAGTGGATTAGAATTCCCCTGGAAGTTAGGCGTGTTTTAACCCTTTCACTGTCTAGATCCCTGATCTAGACAGCGATTTTTTCCAAATTCGAGTCCTATTTTTGGCCGGTTACATTATTCCAGTCAACCACATTCTTAGCTACTGCTTTTTTTTCTTCTTCTTTCTCTCAATAAGTTGGCCATCTCCCACCAAGGCAGAGTGACCCAAAAAGAAAGAAAAAATCCCCAAAATGAAAATACTTTCATCATTCAACACTTTCACCTCACTCATACATAATCACTGTCTTTGCAAAGGTGCTCAGATATGACAGCTGAGAATAAGTCCCTCCCAATTGTCACTATCCCAGACCCCTCCTTTAAAGTGCAGGCATTGTACTTCCCATTTGCAGGACTAAAGTCCAACTAAATCAATTAACTGGTTTCCCTGAATCCCTTCACAAAATATTACCCTGCTAACACTCCAACAGCTCGTCAGGTCCAAAAAACCATTCGCCTCCATTCACTCCTATCTAACATGCTCAAATGCTTGCTGGAAGTCCAAGCCCCTTCCCCACAAAACCTCCTTTACCCCCTCCCTCCAACCTTACCCCGCCTTCCTTCCCCTACAGATTTATACGCTCTCCAAGTCATTCTTCCTTGATCCATTCTCTCTAAATGACCAAACCACCAACACCTCTGACCAATACTTTTAGTAACTTCACACCTCCTCCTAATTTCCACTCCAAATTTTCTGCATAATATTTACACTACGCATTGCCCTTAGACAGGACATCTCCACTGCCTCCAGCTGCCTCCTCGCTGCAGCATTTGCAACCCATTCTTCACACCCATATAAGAGTTTTGGTACCACTATATACTTTCGTACATTCCCTTCTTTGCCTGCATGGATAACATTTTTCGTCTCCACAGATACCTCAACGCACCACTCACCTTTTTTCCTTCATCAATTCTATGGTTAACCTCATCCTTCATAAACCCATCCGCTGACAAGTCAACTCCCAAAAATCTGAAAACGTTCACTTCTTCCATAATCCCTCTCTCCAATGTGATATCCAATTTTTCTATATGTAAATCGTTTGATACCCTCATCACCTTACTCTTATCTATGTTCACTTTCAACTTTCTACCTTTACACACCCTCCTAAACTCGTCCACTAACCTTTGCAACTTTTCTTTAGAATCTCCCATAAGCTCAGTATGATCAACAAAAAGTAACTGTGTCAACTCCCATTTTGCATTTAATTCCCCATAATTTAATCCCACCCCTTTCCCCAACACCCTAGCATTTACTTCTTTTACAACCCCATCTATAAATATATTAAACAACCATGGTGACATTACACATCCCTGTCTAAGACCTAATTTGACCGGGAAGTAATCTCCCTCTCTCCTACACACCCTAACCTGAGCCTCACTATCCTCATTAAAATTCTTTACAGCGTTATCCAAATATCCATGGAGGCAAAAAAACGAATGTACGAAAGTATAGTGGTACCAACACTCTTATATGGGTGTAAAGCATGGGTTGCAAATGCTGCAGCGAGGAGGATGCTGGAGGCAGTGGAGATGTCCTGTCTAAGGACAATGTGTGGTGTAAATATGCAGAAAATTCGGAATGTGGAAATTAGGAGAAGGTGTGGAGTTAATAAAAGTATTTGTCAAGAGGGCTGAAGAAGGGTTGTTGAGGTGGTTTGGTCATTTAGAGAGAATGGATCAAAGTAGAATGACTTGGAGAGCGTATAAATCTGTAGGGGAAGGAAGGCGGGGTAGGGGTCGTCCTAGAAAAGGTTGGAGGGAGGGGGTAAAGGAGGTTTTGTGGGTTTTGCTTGGACTTCCATCAAGCATGTGTGAGTGTGTTAGATAGGAGTGAATGGAGACGAATGGTTTTTTGGGACATGACGATCTGTTGGAGTGTGAGCAGGGTAACATTTTGTGAAGGGATTCAGGGAAACCAGTTAATTTAGTTGGACTTGAGTCCTGGAAATGGGAAGTACAATGCCTGCACTTTAAAGGAGGGGTCTGGGATAGTGACAGCTGGGAGGGACTATTCTCAGCTGTCGTATCTGAGCGCCTCTGCAAAGACAGTGATTATGTACGAGTGTGGTGAAAGTGTTGAATGATGAAAGTATTTTCTTTTTGGGGATTTTCTTTCTTTTTGAGTCACCCTGCCTCGATGGGAGACGGCCGACTTGTTGAAAAAAAAAAACAGCACTATATCCCTCCCTGCTTTTAACATTTCTGTCATGATCCCGTCAGTTCCAGCTGCTTTACCTCCTTTCATTCAACGTAATGCCTCACGCACCTCCCCCACACTCGCATCCTGCTCTTCTTCACTCGTGAACGATGTTATACCTCCCTGGCCAGTGCATGAAATTACCGCCTCCCTTTTTTCATCAACGTTTAAAAGTTCCTCAAAATATTCCCGCCATCTACCCAATACCTCCAACTCCCCATCTACTAACTTCCCTTCTGTTTTTAACTGACAAATCCATTCGTTCCCTAGGCTTTCTTAACTTGTTCATTTCACTCCAAAATTTGTTCTTGTTTTCAGCAAAATTTCTTGACAGAGCCTCTCCCACTCTTTTATCTGCTCTCCTTTTGCACTCTCACCACTCTCTTCACCTTTCTTTTACTCTCCATATACTCTGCTCTTCTATTACACTTCTGTTTTGTAAAAACCTCTCATAAGCTACCTTTTTCTCTTATCACACTCTTTACTTCTTCATTCCACCACTCACTCTTTCCTCCTGCACCCACCCTCCTATAGCCACACACTTCTGCCCCACATTTTAATACTGCATTTTTAAAACTATCCCAACCCTCTTTAACCACTCCCCCCCCACTACTCATACTTGCACTAGCCCACCTTTCTGCCAATAGTTGCTTATATCTCACCCTAACTTCCTCCTCCCTTAGTTTATACACTTTTGCTGTTGCCATTTTCTTTTTGTCCCATCTACCTTTTACTCTAACTGTAGCCACAACTAAATAATGATCCGATATATCCGTTGCCCCTCTTTAAACATTTACATCCTGAAGCCTACCCATCAACCTTTTATCCACCAATACATAATCTAAGAAACTACTTTCATTACATGCTATATCATACCTTGTATGTATACTTATTTATCTTCTTTTTCATAAAATATGTATTACTTGTTACCAAACCTCCTTTCTACACATAGCTCAATTAAAGGCTCCCCATTTACATTTACCTGTCTTTTTATCGATTGTTAAAGGCTCCCCATTTACATTTACCTGTCTTTTTATCGATTGAGCATAAAATATTGCCCGGTCGACTATTTCAGCTACTCAATAAAATGATCAGAAATTGGTAATTTGACCAGTTTCACACAAATTTCAAAATATTTCAATTACAAAATATGGTCCAGAATAAACAGTGCAGGCATTCCTGGCAGTAAAATAACATTTCCTCTGTTCATTAGTTACATATCCATGCTTTATTCATAAATTCCATTTGATATTTTATTCACACACAAAAATAAAGATTAACTGTTATGCAGTATTGTAATAATTGTATAAATATCAGCACAATCATGAATGCATATTAAACCCACCAGTTAGACACACACACACACACACACACACACACTACTCGACCTCTCAAGAACTACATGGCGAGTACACAACTATAACAGTAACAGGATCTGGCTCTAGCTGGATTGAAATGGCATTATAGCAGGCACGCACGCCGGCAAGCATTGAAGTATATACGTACATACGCATGCACGTACATATACACTCCCACACCAATTTCTCTCTCACACACACACACACTCACACTCACTCACTCTCACTCACACACATGCATTCACACACATGCATTCACACACACACTCACACATACACTAACTCTTTCTTTCTCTTTCTCTCACTCACTCTTTCTCTTTCTCTCTTTCACTCACTTTCTTTCACTCTTTCTCACTCTCTCTCCATGTGTCTTATTAAACACTTATACCAGCCATTGGGTATTAGTCATAATATTGCAGACTTGCAGCACACATGGATCCAGACGTTGTCTTGATATTCTTTTGGCACACCTGGGAGATTTTATAGTATTTATTTTGGATAAATTAATAGGAATTGCATTTCTTTATCAGGTTAAACATTTTGGGGCCAAGGGACGTGGAGTAGTTACAACAAGAACGTTTGCCAAAGGAGAGTTTGTTGTAGAGTACATAGGAGATCTAATTGATGTGAGAGAAGCCAAAGAGAGGGAAAAGATTTATTCTCAAGATTCATCAAAGGGCTGCTACAACTACTACTTTACTTTCCAAAACCAGCAATACTGGTAAGTGTGTAGGTTTTAATATATGGTTTATAAAAACAATAAATTAATAAATGAGACACTTGTGCAATATTGGGGTATCTTTATTCTGGAAACATTTTGCCAGCCAGTGGCTTTAGTCCAGTGCAGAGTAAGGTGAAAGAAAGGGGTTTGAGGTAATCATACTAAATACATCGACTCCAGGCTGAGGGACTGATTCCCTCAAACTCATCTTTCACCTTTCCCTGCATTGGACTGAAGCCACTGGCTGGCAAAACGTTTCCAGAATAAAGATACCCAAACATTGCACAAGTGTGTCATTTATCTTGATCTTTTAAAGTGGTTGAAAAATTTCTTATGGTAACATAAAAAAATGCAAAATTTCATGGATTAACTTGCAGTTAAGCAGGTGCGAAGTTAGAGGCCAGGAAACACCCTGCTCCACATTCCACAGATCTTAATCTCTGAAGAAGGCACCTTACATCTCTCTTCCTGCACTGAAGCAATTTCCTGAGTTGTGGTTTGATGGTGTTGCAGCTCAAGCTCTTGCAGCTCTTCAGTGGTTAGATCTTCATTGTGGTCCTCCACCAACTCTTCCACATCCTGACTACTCACATCCAACCCCATGCAATTCCCCAATGCCACAATACTTTCCACAACTTCCATAGGCTCCTCAGGGTCAGCCCCAAACCCTTCAAAATCCCTCTCTGGGACACAATCTGGCCACAACTTTCTCCAAGCAGAGTTCATCGTCCTGGAAGTCACTCCTTGCCAAGCTTTATCTATAAGGCCTATGCAATGGAAGACATTAAAGTGATCCTTCCAGAACTCTTTTAGTCATTGGTCATATCAAAGCACCTTTGAAACATTGCTTTGGTGTACAGTTTTTTTAATTTTGCAATGACCTGCTGGTCCATGGGCTGGATGAGAGGAGTGGTGTTAGGAGGCAAGAACTTCACTGTTACAAATATGAAATTCTTAGACATTTGGTCTTCCAAGTCTCGAAAATGAGCAGGAGCATTGTCCATTACCAGGAGGCACTTAAGTGGCAATTTTTTGTCCAATAGATATTTCTTCACACTGGGCCTCTTTAA
>WNWK01017123.1:0-43142 GCA_009830355.1 Cherax destructor | reverse complement strand
ATTATGTCTATTGTTGACCTAAACCTGCTGGGGCAGGTCCTCACTCCTACGACTGCCAACATCGTTCCCTCCAGCACTGAGACAGATAGTAGGATTTCCCCTTCCCTCATGATGTCGTCCAGACGGCTAACAATATCCTCCATCCCACCCCGGGGGGAAAGCAAACCCCTGTCCCTACCCCCATCCTTCAAACAGAAGGCCCTATCCATGTCCCCTAACCTGGTTGCCCCCAACAACAACAATGTTTTTACCTTCCTTGGTGTCGTTCGTCGTGACGTTCCCAGAAGTCGACTCACATTCAGGGGTAGCACGGAGAATCGGTTCGATGTTTCCACAAAAATTTTTGGATTTTCGTTGATTCTACCTCTCCATCCGTCCTCTTGATCCTTTAACTTTGTCCCATGCATTCCAGCCACTGTCCAGGTTCCTTTCTTGACTTGAGGATTCTAAACGGGAGGATTACTACGAATCCTCTTTTTTTCCCTCAGTCAGTCGCTGTATCTTAAGCTTAGCTACCTCAGTTCTTCCCTTTGCTGCTGGTAGAGAAGCTCAAGAGAGGACATCTTGTTCAGATTCACAGAAAACCACAAAAAGTCTTCACTGGGGGTTTAAATCAGGTCACCACTGACTTAATTAATTTTACCAGTTTGACCGTAATAAACTTTTTATTTTTTTTCTCATAGTGGTTGTCTTGCATATATATATAATATATATAAAAAAAATATATATATATATATATATATATATATATATATATATATATAAAAAACATATATATATATATATATATGGAAGAGGAAGGAGAAGTGAATGTTTTCAGATATATGGGAGTTGACTTGTCAGCAGATGGGTTTATGAAGGATGAGGGTTAACCATAAAATTGATGAAGGAAGGTGAGTGGGGGTTGAGGTATCTGTGGAGAAAAAAAACGTTACCCTTTGGGACTCAAAGAAGGGGAATGTATGAAAAATAGTGGTACCAACACTTTTAAATATGGGTGTGAAGCTTGGGTTGCAGCGGGGGGGGGGGAGGATGTTCTCTAAGGGCAATATTTGGGGTAAATATTAGCAGAGAATTTTGGGGTGTGGAAATTAGAGGGAGTGGGAAGTTACTAAAAGTATTAGTCAGAGGGCTGAAAAGGGGTTGTTGGGGTGGTTTGGTCATTTAGAGAGAATGGAATAAAGTAGAATGTCCTGGAGAACATATAAATCTGTAGGGGAAGTAATTCGGGGTAGGGGATGTCCTCGAAAAGGCTGGAGGGAGGGGGTAAAGGAGGTTTTGTGGTCGAGGGGCTTGGACTTCCAGCAAGCATGCGTGAGCGTGTTAGATAGGAGTGAATGGACACGAATGGTTTTTGGGACCTGACGAGCTGTTGGAGTGTGAGCAAGGTAATATTTTGTGAAGGGATTCAGGGAAACCGGTTAGCTGGACTTGAGTCCTGGAAATGGGAAGTACAATGCCTGTATTTTAAATGAGGGGTTTTGGATATTGGCAGTTTGGAGGGACTTCTAAACTGTCGTATCTGAGCGCCTCTGCAAAGACAGTGATTATGTATGAGTGAGGTTAAAGTGTTAAATGATTATGAAAGGTTTTTCTTTCTGACGTGTTGATATATATATATATATATATATATATATATATATATATATATATATATATATATATATATATATATATATATATATATATATATATATATATATATATATATATTATATTTATATATATATATATATATATTTTATTATTATTAACACATCGGCCGATTCCCACCAAGGCAGGGTGGCCCGAAAAAGAAAACTTTCATCATCATTCACTCCATCACTGTCTTGCCAGAAGGGTGCTTTACACTACAGTTATAAAACTGCAACCTTAACACCCTCCTTCAGAGTGCCGGCACTGTACTTCCCATCTCCAGAACTCAAGTCCGGCCTGCCGGTTTCCTGAATCCCTTCATAAATGTTACTTGCTCACACTCCAACAGCACGTCAAGTATTAAAACCATATGCCTCCATTCACTCCTATCAAATACGCTCACACATGCTTGCTGGAAGTCCAAGCCCTCGCACACAAAACTTCCTTTACCCTCCTCCAACCTTTCCTAGGCCGACCCCTACCCCGCCTTCCTCCACTACAGATTTATACACTCTCGAAGTCACTCTGTCTCGTTCCATTCTCTCTACATGTCCAAACCACCTCAACAACCCCTCCTCAGCTCTCTGGACAATCGTTTTGGTAATCCCGCACCTCCTCCTAATTTCCAAACTCCGAATTCTCTGCATTATATTCACACCACACATTGACCTCAGACATGACATCTCCACTGCCTCCAGCCTTCTCCTCGTTGCAACATTCATCACCCATGCTTCACACCCATATAAGAGCGTTGGTATAACTATACTCTCATACATTCCCTTTTACTTCCATGGACAAGGTTCTTTGTCTCCACAGACTCCGAAGTGCTCCACTCACCCTTTTCCCTCATCAATTCTATGATTCACCTCATCCTTCATAGACCCATCCGCCGACATGTCCACTCCCAAATATCTGAATACATTCACCTCCTCCATACTCTCTCCCTCCAATCTGATATCCAATCTTTCGTCACCTATTCTTTTTGTTATCCTCATCACCTTACTCTTTCCTATATTCACTTTCAATTTTCTTCTTTTACACACCCTACCAAATTCATCCACCAACCTCTGCAGCTTCTCTTCAGAATCTCCCAAAGCACAGTGTCATCAGCAAAAGCAACTGTGACAACTCCCACTTTGTATTTGCTTCTTATCTTTTAGCCCAACACCTCTTGCCAAGACCTCGCATTCACTTCTCTTACAACCCCATCTATAAATATATTGAACAACCACGGTGACATCACACATCCTTGTCTAAGGCCCACTTTTACTGGGAAATAGTCCCCCTTCCCTCCTACACACTCTAACCTGAGCCTCACTATCCTCATAAAACTCTTCACTGCTTTCAGTAACCTTCCTCCTATTCCATACACCTGCAACATCTGCCACATTGCCCCCTATCTACCCTATCATACGCCTTTTCCAAATCCATAAATGCCACAAAAACTTCTTTATCCTTATCCAAATACTGTTCACCTATATGTTTCACTGTAAACACTTGGTCTACACACCCCTACCTTTCCTAAAGCCCCTTGTTCATCTGCTATCCTGCTTTCTGTTTTACTCTTAATTCTTTCAATAATAACTCTACCATACACTTTACCAGGTACACTCAACAGACTTATTCCCCTATAATTTTTACACTCTCTTCTGTCCCCTTTCCCTTTATACAAAGGAACAATACACGCTCTCTGCCAATCCCTAGGTACCTTACCCTCTTCCATACATTTATTAAATAATAGCACCAACCACTCCAAAATTATATCCCCACCTGCTTTTAACATTTCTATCTTTATCCCATCAATCCCAGCTGCCTTACCCCTTTCATTCTACCCACTGCCTCACGAACTTCCCTACACCCACAACTGGCTCTTCCACACTCCTACAAGATGTTATTCCTCCTTGCCCTACACACGAAATCACAGCTTCCCTGTCTTCATCAACATTTAACAAATCCTCAAAATATTCTCTCCATCTTCCCTGATATCTAATCTCCATTTAATAACCTCCTCTCCTATTTTTAACTGTCAAATCCATTTGTTCTCTAGGCTTCCTCAACTTATTAATCTCATTCCAAAACTTTTCTTATTTTCAACAAAATTTGCTGATAACATCTCACCCACTCTCTCATCTGCTCTCTTTTTACATTGCTTCACCACTCTTTTAACCTCTTTTTCTCTCCATATACTCTTCCCTCCTTGCATCACTTCTACTTTGTAAAAACCTCTCATATGCTAACTTTTTCTCCTTACTACTCTCTTTACATCATCATTCCACCAATCGCTCCTCTTCCCTCCCGCACCCACTCGCCTGTAACCACAAACTTCTGCTGAACACTCTAACACTACATTTTTAAATCTACCCCATACATTTTCGACCCCATTGCCTACACTCTCACTAGCCCATCTATCCTCCAATAGTTGTTTATATCTTACCCTAACTGCCTCCTCTTTTAGTTTATAAACCTTCACCTCTCTTTTACTTACTGATTCTATTTTCCTTGTATCCCATCTACCTTTTACTCCCACTGTAGCTATAACTAAAAAGTGATCTGATATATCTGTAGCCCTCTATAAACATGTACATCCTGAAGTCTACTCAACAGTCTTTTATCTACCAATACATAGTCCAACAAACTACTGTCATTACGCCCTACATCATATCTTGTATACTTATTTATCCTCTTTTTCTTAAAATATGTATTACCTATAACTAAACCCCTTTCTATACAAAGTTCAATCAAAGGGCTCCCATTATCATTTACACCTGGCACCCCAAACTTACCTACTACACCCTCTCTGCATGTTTCTCCCACTTTAGCATTTAGGTCCCCTACCACAATTACTCTCTCATTTGGTTCAAAAGTTCCTATACATTCGCTTAACATCTCCTAAAATCTCTCTCTCTCTACACTCCTCTCTTCTCCAGGTGTATACACGCTTATTATGACCCACTTTTCGCATCCGACCCTTATTTTAATCCACATAATCCTTGAATTTACACATTTATATTCCCTCTTTTCCTTCCATAACTGATCCTTCAACATTATTGCTACCCTTCCTTAGCTCTAACTCTCTCAGATACTCCTGACTTAATCCCATTTATTTCTCCCCACTGAAACTCGCCTACCCCTTCAGCTTTGTTTCGCTTAGGCCAGGACATCCAACTTCTTTTCATTCATAACATCGGCAATCATCTCTTTCTTATCATCCGCACTACATCCACGCACATTCAGACAACCCAATTTTATAAAGTTTTCTTCTTCTCGTTTTTAGTAGATTTGTACAGGAGAAGGGGTTACTAGCCCATTGCTCCCGGCATCTTAGTCGCCTCATACGACACGCATGGCTTACGGAGGAAAGATTCTTTTCCACTTCCCCATGGACAATAGAGAAAATAAAAAGAACAAGAGCTATTAAGAAAATGAAGAAAAACCTAGATGTGTGTATGTATATATATGCATGTGTATGCCAGTGTAGTGTGACCTAAAGTGTAAGTAGAAGTAGCTAGATATACCTGTTATCCAGCGTGTTTATGAGACAGAAAAAAGACACCAGCAATCCTACCATCATGTAAAACAGTTTCAGGTTTCTGTTTCACAGTCACCTGGCAGGACGGTAGTACCTCCCTGGGTGGTTGATGTCTACCAACCTACTACCTACTACCAACCTACTACCTACTACCTATATATATACCTATATATATATATATATATATATATATATATATATATATATATATATATATATATATATATATATATATATATATATATATATAAAATGGGTCCACCTCTGGTGTAAATTGTGGGTCCCATAGCCTAGGAGAAGTGGATAAAAAGGCTTCAAGGAAGAATATTTAGATGTCTTTCTGAAGCCATTTGAATATTCAACTTCTCCTACCACCCCATCTTTTATTAAATATATATAAAATTTATTTCAAGATACAATACATTGTCAAAATACATTAACAAGAATACAATAGTGAGTAAAACAACATAGATGACAACTCAGAGCTACAAGTCAAATACTTCGTCCAGCTTCCCGGTAGTGGGCCGCGTGCCCAGAATACTGCAGGCATTTTCCCTCTGGATCGCAACACTGAGTCTCTGAAAGAGGAAGCTGGTCGCCCTGTGGTCCTTGGTTTCTATGATGAGTTTTCCACCCAGCTCCTTGAGAAACTTTAGAGAACACTTGCCCCATGCTCCATGGGTCTCCGACCCTATTGGGATGAAGTTATAGCAAGAGGGAAGGTCTTCATATTTGCGGGTCTTCTGGGTCTCCCTGTGGCTGGCAGCTTCACCCCCTTCGGCTAAGGAGTGTGGCAGGTAGGTGTCTGCCAATGTGGCAGCACAGGTGTAGTCCCAAGCAATCTGCTTACCATCCTTCCAGGGTAGCATGGTGGCTCCATCAGGACGCTTTTGACTTCCATCAGACCTCTGCACTTGGGGTTCCCTTTGAGCTGGGCAACGGGCTGTGGCGAGGCTTCCTTTATGATGTCATTGACTTCCTCATGTCTAGCATACTTCCCTTCTGATGTGTGACACACTAGACCATGAAGTCCGAATTGATCAGCCGTCGCCCTGCCGCAAATACACCTATGTTCGGTGAGTATGGGGGCGGCTAGGCGAAGAGCAACACCAATCCGAATGGCCTGTGGGTCGAGTCGAGTCCCCAGAGAGGAATTGGGAACAGCTAGAAGGAAATCTCCTGAGTGTGGTGCCTTCACCGCTAGGAGACGAGCTTTGTCCTTTCCTGGAAAAAGCATATATATATATATATAAAATATATATATATATATATATATATATATATATATATATATATATATATATATATATATGTATATATATATATATATATATTATATATATATATATATATATATATATATATATATATATATATATATATATATATATATATATATATATATATATATATATATATATATATGACATTCCAGCTGAAGTAGAATTCTAAGTATTCATGTTACTACATGATGTGAAAATAATGACAACAAAAACTGGAAATGACAGGGAAAGTCTAAAAGATTATCTCAATAAACTGCAGGATTATTCCGATAAGAGGCTACTGAAATTCAATTCCTGCAAATGCAAGGTTATGGCAATGGGAACCAGTCGATTAGGATACCTAGATCAAAGAAACTGTAGCTACCTTCCCCTTTTATGGATCAAACCTAATTACTTCTTATTCCTCAATCACTGTGTGACCTCTTCCATTTTAATAATAATAATAATAATAATAATAATAATAATAATAATAATAATAATAATAATAATAATAATAATAATAATAATAATAATAATAATAATAATAATAATAACACTGGTCAACAAAACAAATTGTTGCCAAAGATATCTGAAGGTATTTTGGGGTTGCTGAATTCGAAAATGGCAGTAGATCTTTCAAATTGGCTCTAGTTTTTGAGATATTGCATACCTACCCTCAAGTAACAGGGAACTTAGCCATAACGACTGTATTTGTATATATAGTGACAATTTGTATATACAGATAGTTTTAACAAAGATTAGAAATGTATTTTTAAATGAGTTAATATTTAATGAAAGGAGTCATGTCAACAACGACCACGTGTTATTTTTTCCAGATTATCATTTATTTTTTCCAGACTATCATGAGATCTTCCCGAGGAGTCTGCTTAAACAATCCCAATGCATTTTGCTATATTTGTGGCGAATACTCTTTGTAAACACAAAGAAAAGCATCAGAGATTTTGTAAAACAAGTTTATCTTGCTTATTTTGGAGTGGCGCTTGGAGAACAAGACAAGTCTTGGGCTCCCCATATGGTTTCCAAAACCCGAGTAGAATGCTTACAACAGTGGAAAAAATAGGCAAAGGAAAAGTTTAAGCTTCGGTGTGCCTATGGTGTGGAGAGAGCTGTAAAACCATCAAGACTATTGTTATTGTGAAAGGTTTCAATCGATTCAAGAAAGTCAAGTGGGAATATCGTGATTTGGAGTCAGCAAGGAGACTTGTGTTACACAGCGAAGACGTCCCCATACCAGTGTTTACAACACTGTCTGACATTCCACTGTCAGATGTTGAAGAAACTCAGGGTTTAGGATGTAACACAGGTGACAGCAGTGGAAGTGAATATGAAGTAAGCATTTCAACAGCCCAGCAGTTCTCCCAAGAAGAACTCAATGATCCGATACGTGACCTCAGTCTGTCAAAGCAAGAATCTGAACTATTAGCATCCAGACTAAAAGAAAAGAACTGTCTTCAACAGGAAGTTAAAATAACAGCTTATCGGACAAGAGAGGTTGAACGCCTTCCTTACTTCAGCCAAAATGAAAAACCTGTAAACTACAATAACATCCCTAGACTTCTTCGAAAGGGACTTGAATATCGACCAGGAGATTGGCGGCTGTTTATAGACAGCTCCATTAGAAGCTTGAAATGTGTCTTATTGCACAATGATAACCAATATGCATCTCTTGCAATTGCTCACTCCACAAAACTGTGCTGATGTGATGACCAACACAGAAGAATAACGTTTTCATATGCGGTAATTAGTTGTATCTGAATTATCTTACTATGTTAATATGTTTTTATATAAAATGAAGTGCTAGTATGTATTACATGATTTGACTTTTGCATAATCTAAAAAATGATTTCAGTGCTATTTGTAAGTTAGCCCAGCCTGATAAATATATTTTTCCCATCTTTTATGTTTTTAATGGGATACCAAATTTATAAAAACTAGAGCCAGTCAAGCAAAGCTGATGACATATTCGGAATCAGAACAAGAAACTTACTCTAAAATAGGTGTAATATTATTGGCCCGAAAATGAGTGTTGACCAGAGTAATAATAATAATAATAATAATAATAATAATAATAATAATAATAATAATAATAAAATAAAAATAACAACAACAACTAATAATAATAATAATAATAATAATAATAATAATAATAATAATAATAATAATAATAATAATAATAATAATAATAATGTAAATATTGGAATGTGTCAAGAAGACTACACTGTGAGTACAGAGTAGTGAGAAAGATTCGTCAAACACCTCACACACACACACACAGAACTAATAATCAGTGGTGGGCACAGTTCCGCTAATCTGCTAACCACTAATTAGCGGAACTAACTTTTTGTTTAGCGGATAGCATTTCCGCTAACTTCAGAAACCGTTAGCGGACCAATTAGCTTCCGCTAAATAAAGTTTCGCTAACTTTGGGTCCGCTAAAAAAAATCATATGTTGTCGGTAGTCTTTTCAACTGCACACGTGTTTGTTCTTGACTGTTGTGGGCTTTTCTCCAACAGTCAGTCAGGCACGCTATTGACAGACTACGTATAAACGTGACTTAACGCAGCAGCATCTGAGCAGTGCAGTCTGTGCAGTCCTCCATACCCCTCCCCCTCAATCAGACAGTACCATCTTAGGAGATATATCTCCTATTTTAAAAGTTCTCATTATGCAAGCTGTCATTATTCTGCCGTTTGCTGTATTTGTTTTATTGTGATCTCTGGCATTATTTTTCCTAATTTTTTCCTTGTCTCTTATTTTCTAGTATGTAAGTTTATTCAGGTATACACAAATACAGTTACATAGATTATCATACATAGCAGCATATGTGTAGAGAACCTAGGATAACCCAAAAAAAGTTAGACACAGTGACTTATTTCCATTGGGGTCCTTTTAATACCTTATTATTATACTATAAAGGAAATAATATCTTATTATTATACTATAAAGGAGATATACTAGGAATAAGGTAAAATAAATTATTTACATTTACATGTGTGTTAGCTAAAAAAATAAAAAATCATTCTTCTTTCTTTCTGTCGCTGCATTCATTAGGTACCTTTTGGCTCTCTTCTTGAACTGGTTCATGCTATGGCTGGCTTTGACATGTGCAGGCAGTATGTTCCATTTCTTTATTGCTGTACAATAAAAGATGTTTGAAGCCTGGCCACTGACTGTGGGTACTACAAAGTTGTGTTCCCTTCACCTAGTACATACTATGATTGTTTTGGTTTTCAGTCTTGACAAAATTGGTAGCAAGATATTCTGGACACTGTGAGCAACTTTATAAATTTGATTTAACTTCAGTTGTTTTACTCTGTCTTCAGCATTCAGCATATCCTTGGATCCAGGTACAGGACCAATCATACCATTTTGTTCTGGGTGATTTGTAGTCTAGCTTTCATTATTTTTGTCAAGGCAGAGTACCACGAAGAGCAAGCGTAGTCCATATGACATTGTATAAGGACTAGACATAGGGTCCTGTGAACCTCTGTAGGTAGACACTGTGCCTCAGTAGGTAGACACTGTGTCTCAGTAGGTAGACACTGTGTCTCAGTAGGTAGACACTGTGTCTCAGTAGGTAGACACTGTGTCTCAGTAGGTAGACACTGTGTCTCAGTAGGTAGACACTGTGTCTCAGTAGGTAGACACTGTGTCTCAGTAGGTAGACACTGTGTCTCAGTAGGTAGACACTGTGTCTCAGTAGGTAGACACTGTGTCTCAGTAGGTAGACACTGTGTCTCAGTAGGTAGACACTGTCTCAGTAGGTAGACACTGTGTCTCAGTAGGTAGACACTGTGTCTCAGTAGGTAGACACTATGTCTCAGTAGGTAGACACTGTGTCTCAGTAGGTAGACACTGTGTCTCAGTAGGTAGATACTGTGTCTCAGTAGGTAGACACTGTGTCTCAGTAGGTAGACACTGTGTCTCAGTAGGTAGACACTGTGTCTCAGTAGGTAGACACTGTGCTTGTCTGTAGAGGAACATTAGTCTGGAATTCGCTTTCTTTACTACACTGTTCCCTATGAGTTCTCCTGACATGCATGGGTCAAAGGGGATTCCCAGATATTTTACTGAGGAAACTGAAGTGATGGATTCCCCATTACACGGACATTAAAATTATTTACCCTTCTCAGTTTGTTTCGTGCCAAAGAGTATGGCTTCCGTTTTCCCTAGGTGTAACGATAGTTTGTTGTCTACTAACCATTTGTTGCAGGACTCCAGTTCCAGTGTTATTACATTAGCTATATCTCGTTGGTCTTTACCTGACACTAACAGAGCACTGTCATCCGCATACAGTAGGAGTATACACTTGACACTGATGGTCATGTCGTTTAAAAGTAAAAGACCAAAAAACTAAGCCGAATCTGAATTCCTGTGAAAAAGTTAGCGTTTAGTGTTAGCTTCCGCTATTTTTTCGGCGGTTTAGAGTTAGTGGAGCTAATTTTTTAGTTAGCGAATTAGCGGTTAGCGAAGCTAACTTTTCAGTTAGCTGTGCCCACCACTGCTAATAATGAGTATAAATCTGATCAAATCCGGGAAGATGCACATACACCGAATAACAAACCAGGGAACGGGTGGGGCTTGAACCCACCCGTTCCCCGATTTGTTTGCAATCGTTTTATTACATCGGAAGTACGTAAGCGACTGGCTGCTTTAAGTAAAGCAAGGAATGAATAAGGCACATGTGCAATAACTGGGTATCTTTATTGAGAGGTATTTCACACACCAGGGGCTTTATCAATCTGTTTCATAGATATAAAAATGGTGTCTTTCATAGTGAAGCCAGTGGAAGGAGGGAGCAATACGGAGCGAACTAGTGGAAGTAGGTCAAAAGTGAGAGACGTTCAAAAGCGAGAGACGGTCAAAATTGAGAGAAGTTCAGAATGAGAGACGGTCAAAAGTGAGAGACGGACAAAAGTGAGAGACGGTCAAAAGTGAGAGACGTATCTCTCACCAGGGGCTTCATGGACCTGACCTACTTACACTAGAAGGGCCCCGCCCACTAATACTGCTGCATCATTCCAGTGCTTCACTGGATCCACTATAAGAGGCTCCGTTTTCATGTCTCTGTATTAGATTGATAAAAGCCCAGGGTGGGTATTACGCAGTGTATAATAAAAGGTGTATAAAAATAGCTCCATATATAATGTCAGTTTACGGGATTTGTACTGAAATCAGACGCGTATTATTTCTGGTCTGTCAGAGTAGCCAGAACAGGAGCAGGTGAGGTGTTTTTTGAGTCATACTGAGAAGTACAGTAGCTGGAGCAAGATGTCCTAAGACGTCACTGTTTGGTGTTTGTGTGAGTAGGGATCGTGAGTTTGAGGAAGCTTATGCCATAGGTTATTTTATTGGTTTTGGTGCTCTCATGTTTACCTTTAAGGCCCTGGTGTGCAGGTGCCTGTGTAGTGGAGAGTAATCGTGGAGTGATTTCTTTGGAGGTTGAGGGACCGGCAGAAGGGGTGGGGCTCCCTGTTTATAAATGTTAATGTTTTTACCCACTATGTAAAGGTCCACTGGTGTGTGGTGATTTTGGATGTAGAGTAGGTTGTATGCTGCATATGTAAGTTTACTATTAATATATTATATTTTTATATATGTTAGTTTTTGTGTCCCTGTTAATAACTATCGACTCCACACTTAATGTGAAGGTACAAGCTGGCCCTAGGTTGGTTTATGTGGAGTAATTTGAATGCCCCTAGACTAGGCAGGTTGTTTACCCCTAGGAGTCAGGACTTTTATTTACATTATGCAGTAAAAAGCGTAACATGGGGGCCTATAACCGGGAGAATTATCAAATTTAGAATGATAATTCACATTCGAAACCTGGAGAGTCAATATTTATAGGAAGGATTTATTATAAAATATTAGTAGTAATAACTAATTAATTTTCATAGTAATTATTAATAGTAATAACTAATTAACGTTCATAGGTAGTAGGCTGGTAGACAGCAACCACCCAGGGAGGTACCACCGTCCTGTGGTAGTAGGTTGGTAGACAGCAACCACCCAGGGAGGTACCACCGTCCTGTGGTAGTAGGTTGGTAGACAGCAACCACCCAGGGAGGTACCACCGTCCTGCCAAGTGAGTGTGAAACAGAAACCTGTAACTGTTTTACATGATGGTAGGATTGCTGGTGTCCCTTTTTTCTCTCAATAAACTGGTATTATCTTGCTACTTCTACTTACACATGCATATATATTCATACACACATCTAGGTTTTTCTCTTTTTTTCTTATTAGGTCTTGTTCTTCTTTATTTCCTCTATTCTCCATGGGGAAGTGGAAAAAAATCTTTCGTCCGTTAGCCATGCGTGTCGTATGAGGCGACTAAAATGCCGGGAGCAATAGGCTAGTAATCCTTTCTCTTGTAGAAAATACTAAAAAAGAGAAGAAAAACTTTATAAAACTGGGTTGTTTGAATGTGCGTGGATGTAGTGCAGATGATAAGAAAGAGATGATTGCTAATGTTATGAATGAAAAGAAGTTGGATGTCCTGGCTCTAAGCGTAAGAAAGCTGAAGGGAGTAGGCGAGTTTCAGTAAGGAGAAATAAATGGGATTAAGTCAGGAGTATCTGAGAGAGTTAGAGCTAAGGAAGGGGTAGCAATAATGTTGAAGGATCAGTTATGGAAGGAGAAAAGGGAATATAAATGTGTAAATTCATGGATTATGTGGATTAAAATAAGGGTCGGATGCCAAAAGTGGGTCATAGTAAGTGTTATCTCCAATTTCTTCCAGTGGTGTGTTTTGCGTAGACAGTTTTGCTTATTGCATATTGCTGTGAGACGCAGCGTTGATACTGTAATTTTCTATTTGTAATAATGAGTACAATAATTGTTTGCACTGTTTCTGAAGACTTTGTTTATATATTTTTTATGAAGTGCCTATATCATATTTGATAATGGACACTAATGCTGTTTACAGAAATAGTTTCTCAATTTATAATACTCATGAAATTAACGTGGAAACTTTATTTATATAAAGTGCTTGTTTTATTTTTGCAAGCAGAGTTGTGATAATGGACACTAATACTGTTTAAAGAGAGACTTTCTCATTTTCTGATAATTTAACGTGTATATAATTATTATGTCTACTTTTTATGTACAGTGGACCCTCGGTTTTCGTTCACCTCCCAACTCGAACAATTATGTAAGTGTAGTTTCGTAAGTGCTTTTGTAAATGTATTTTGGGGTTTGAAATGACTAATCTAATTTACATTTGTCCTTATAGGAACAAATTCGTTCGGTAACGGCACTCAAACAGCATTCTGGAAAGAATTTTCAACGAAAACCGAGGGTCCATTATAATTAATATGTACAGAGGTAACCCAGTCAGCTCTTTAATTTTATGTCATATATAGTAAAATGCATCAATGTTCCTCAACCTGTACTCCCTAGAAAGCAGGCGGGAGAGATACATCATTATATACACTTGGAAAATCCGAGAGTGATTAGTACCAAACTTGCACACGAAAATCACTCCCTATGAAAGTAAAAGACTCGGCAGACGATGCAACATCCCCCCAATGAAAAGCAGGGGTGCCACTAGCACGATAAGAGACAACACAATAATTGTCAGGGGCCCAAGACTGTTCAACTGCCTCCCAGCATACATTAGGGGGATTACCAATAGACCCCTGGCTATCTTCAAGCAGGCACTGGACAGGCACCTAATGTCGGTACCTAACCAACCGGGCTGTGGTTCGTACGTCGGGATGCGTGCGGCCAACAATAACAGCCTGGTTGATCAGGCCCTGATCCACCATGAGGCCTGGTCACAGACCGGGCCGCGGGGGCGTTGTCTCCCGGAACCCTCTCCAGGTATACGCAGATACCTGGAGTCTACCTGGAGGGTATTCCGGGGATCAACGCCCCCGCGGCCCGGTCCACAACCAGACTTCCTGGTGGATCAGGGCCTGATCAACCAGGCTGTTACTACTGGCTGCACGTAGTCCAACGTACGAACCACAGCCCGGCACCGACTTTTAAGTATCTGTTCAGCACTCTGTTAAATGTTAAAAATCATCTTCTCTAGGCCTTTTTCCCTGTTAATGTTAAAAATCATCTTCTCTAGGCCTTTTTCCCTGTTAAATGTTAAAAATCATCTTCTCTAGGCCTTTTTCCCTGTTAATGTTAAAAATAATATTCTCTAGGTCTTTTTCCCCGTTAAATTTTAAAAATCATCTTCTCTAAGCCTTTTTTCTTGTTATGTTAAAAATCATCTTCTCTAGGCCTTTTTCCCTGTTAATGTTAAAAATAATCTTCTCTAGGCCTTTTTCCCTGTTAAATGTTAAAAATCATCTTCTCTAGGCCTTTTTCCCTGTTATGTTAAAAATCATCTTCTCTAGACATTTTTTCTTGTTATGTTAAAAATAATCTCTAGGCCTTTTTCCCTGTTAAATGTTAAAAATCATCTTCTCTAGGCCTTTTTCCCTGTTAAATGTTAAAAATCATCTTCTCTAGGCCATTTTCCTTGTTATGTTAAAAATCATCTTCTCTAGACCTTTTTCCCGGTTAATGTTAAAAATCATCTTCTCTAGGCCTTTTTCTTGTTCTTCCAAGTCCGGTCACATAGTCATCTATAAAAGATAATTTTTTTGATAAGTTAACACATCTCTTTTAAGTGATACACCCTCGAATTAACTCTGTTTCATTCTATATTGAAAAGCTTTAAGTTGTGAAGTTACACGGTAAATGAAGTAAAGTTATAGTTTACAAGTAAGTACAAGTTATACAAGTCATAAGTTATTCAAAATAACTACAAAAAGGAAAATTATTTCCCAAATGGTAAGTACAAGTTTACAATGAGATGTACAATTAAGTACCAGAATAACACGATCCTGAATAACACGATCCTGAACAACACGATCCTGAATAACACGATCCTGAATAACATAAACTGAATAACACATTTCATGAAGAGGTAACTGCAGTGAGATACACAAGTTACATCTGCACTGGTAAATGAACTCCAATCAAAGTTTTTTACTTACCTTATAAGTTACCAAGCACTTCTCTCGACTCTAGCATCAACAGTTTCGAGTCATCTACCTCTTGCACTTCGTGTTTATTCAATTCTTTTCTAACAACCATTGTTGTTTGAATACCTTCTTCCTTCAACTTCAAAGACATATCTTCGAGTATGGGCTTGTAATGGCAATCCCAGATATAATCGTTTGAAGTTTCGTATCTCTCAATATTTTTCGGGAAAATAACCTCTCTTATATTTTTATTGTCTTTTGCACTTTCTATGAATCTCTGAATTGCTTCCTTGAAGTATCGTATTCGGTCAGCGACAGCATCTTTTCTTAATCTACAAACCAGATGCAAATCTCTTGAATTTTCAATTTTTTGGGGAAATAAAATTTTCCTCTAATGGTCCAGCAATACCAAACTGGCTTATTATGGCTTCTAAATAGGGAAAATTCAATTTTCCCTGATCCGGTGAAGGCTCAAACTCAATAACAGTTCCGAGAGTCTTCATCTGCTGAGATTAAATAATGGTTCTCTGCTCCGATGCACATCAGCATCATCAGCATAAGATCTTATCCAAATAATAACTTGCTCCATAATCATTTACAACAACAGAATTCGCATGAAAAATAATGCACGCATTATTACGACAGTATTTTTCATGAGTCAATTTTCCTTCTTCAGTTTTAAAATATTCTTCCCAAAATACTTCTTCTTTTATGCCAAATCTAAGGAAAAAACAACATCCATTATTGGGCCTCTGCTTAGGCGAGATGGGACAAACACAGATGACAGCCAAGAAATGAGTGAGATACTAAAGTCCCAATACGACTCAGTGTTCAGGGAGCCAATGCCCAGACTAAGGGTCGACAATCCAAATGAATTCTTTATGAACGAGACCCAAAATTTGGTCATCTCAAAAATCTCGGATATTATCCTATCACCACAAGACTTTGAAAAGGCAATAAATGACATGCCCATGCACTCTGCCCCAGAGTGCATGGGCATAAAAATCTTTGAAATGGTTCTAAGAAGCAAGATACCCATCAATTACACAACCCACGGCAACACGGGTTTAGAGCAGGCCAGTCCTGCCTGTCCTAGCTACTGAACCACTATGGCAAGGTCCTGGATGCTGTAGAGGATAATCAAAATACAAATGTAGTATACACAGACTTTGTAAAAGCTTCCGACAAGTGTGACCATGGTGTAATAGCGCACAAAATGCGTGATAAAGGAATAACAAAAAAGTTGGTAGATGGATCTATAACTTCCTGACAAATAGAACACAAAGAGTAATAGTGAACAGAGTAAAGTCTGAGGCAGCTACGGTGAAAAGCTCTGTTCCACAAGGCACAGTACTCGCTCCCATCTTATTCCTCATCCTCATATCTGACAGACACAGATGTAAGCCATAGCTCCGTGTCTTCCTTTGTGTATGACACCGGGATTGCCATGACAGTGACCTCCATCGAAGACACCGCAAGACTCCAAGCGGACATCAACCAAATCTTCAAATGGGCCACTCAAAACAATATGAAGTTCAATGAAGATAAATTTCAATTACTCAGATATGGAAAACTTGAAGAAATTAAAACTGTATCAGGGTACACGACAAATTCTAACCATACAATAGAGCGAAAAAGTAATGTGAAGGACCTGGGAGTGATAATGATCTCGCCTTCAAAGACCACAACAATGTATCTACCGCATCTGCTAGGAAAATGATAGGATGGATAATGAGAACCTTCAAAACTAGGGACGCCAAACCCATGATAATTTTCTTCAAATAGCTTGTTCTCTCTTGGCTGGAATACTGCTGTACACTAACTGCCCCCTTCAAGGCAGGCGAAATTACTGACCTGGAGAGTGTACAAAGAACTTTCAGGGCACACATAAGTACGATAAGGCACCTAAATTACTGGGAACGGTTGAAGGCCCTTGATTTGTATTCCCTGGGACACAGGCGAGAGAGATACATGATAATATGCACTTTGAAAATCATAGAGGGATTAGTACCAAACTAACACACGAAAATCAATCCCTATGAAAGCAAAAGACTCGGCAGGAGATGCAACATTCCCCCAATGAAAAGCAGGGGCGCCACAAGTACAATGAGAGACAACACAATAAGTGTCTGGGGCCCAAGACTGTTCAACTGCCTCCCAGCATACATAAGGGGGATTAACAATAGACCTCTGGCTGTCTTCAAAAAGGCACTGGACAGGCACCTAAAGTCAGTACCTGACTAGCCGGGCTGTGGTTTGTACGTCAGTTTGCGTGCTCCCAGCAGTAACAGCCTGATTGATCAGACCCTGATCCACCACGAGGCCTGGTCTCAGACCGAGCCGCGGTCTGACTTATGATCTAATGTTGTACATATTACTGGTTAATAAGACAACTATTTCGTGGCACCATTTTATTTGAGATATTTTACTGTTTACCTGGAGTTTACCTGGAGAGAATTCCAGGGGTCAACGCCCCTGCGGCCCGGTCTGTGACCAGGCCTCATGTTGGACCAGAGCCTGATCAACCAGGCTGTTACTGCTGGCCGCACGCAGTCCAACGTACGAACCACAGCCCGGCTGGTCAGGTACCGACTTTAGGTGCCTGTCCAGTGCCTGCTTGAAGACAGCCAGGGGTTTGTTGGTAATCCCCCTGATGTATGCTGGGAGGCAGTTGAACAATCTTGGGCCCCTGACACTTATTGTGTTGTCCCTCAACGTGTTAGTGGCACCCCTGCTCTTCATAGGGGGGATGTTACATCGCCTGCCGAGTCTTTTGCTTTCGTAGGGAGTGATGTTCGTGTGCAAGTTTGGTACTAATCCCTCGAGAATTTTCCAAGTGTATATAATAATGTATCTCTCCCGCCTGCGTTCTAGAGAGTACAGGTTTAGGAACTTCAAGCGTTCCCAGTAATTGAGGTGGTTTATCGCAGTTATGCGTGCGGTGAAGGTTCTCTGCACATTTTCAAGGTCAGCAATTTCACCCGCCTTGAAAGGTGCAGTTAGTGTGCAGCAATATTTCAGCCTAGATAGAACAAGCGATCTGTAAAGTGTCAACATGGGCTTGGCATCCCTGGTTTTGAAGGTTCTCATTATCCATCCTGTCATTTTTCTAGCAGATGCAATTGCTACGGTGTTATGGTCCTTGAAGGTGAGATCCTCTGACATGATCACTCCCAGGTCTTTGACATTAGTTTTTCGCTCTATTGTGTGGTTGGAATTAGTTTTGTACTCCGATGAGATTTTAATTTCTTCACGTTTTCCGTATCTGAGTAATTGAAATTTCTCATCATTGAACTTCATATTGTTTTCTGCAGCCCATTTAAAGATTTGGTTTATGTCTGCTTAGAGTCTTGCAGTGTCTTCAATGGTGGACACTGTCATACATATTTGGGTGTCACCTGCAAAGGAAGACACGGCACTGTGGCTTATATCCCTGTCTATGTCCGATATGAGGATGAGGAACAGGATGGGATCGAGTACTGTGCCTTGTGGAACAGAGCTTTTCACAGTAGCTGCTTCAGACTTTACTCTGTTGACTACTACTCTTTGTGTTCTACTTGTTAGGAAATTATAGATCCATCTACCAACTTTATCTGATATTCCTTTATCACGCATTTTGTGTGCTATTACACCATGGTCACACTTATCAAAGGCTTTTGCAAAGTCTGTGTATATAACATCTGCATTCTGTTTGTCTTCTAGAGCATCCAGGACCTTGTCGTTGTGGTCCAGTAGTTGGGACAGACAGGAGCGGCCTGCTCTAAACCCATGCTGCCCTGGGTTGTGCAATTGATGGGTATCAAGATGAGTGGCGATCTTGCTTCTTAGAACCCTTTCAAAGATTTTTATGATATGGGACGTTAGCGCTATTGGTCTGTAGTTCTTTGCTATTGCTTTACTGCCCCCTTTGTGGAGTGGGGCTATGTCTGTTGTTTTTAGTAACTGCGGGACGACCCCAGTATCCATGCTCCCTCTCCATAGGATGTTAAAAGCACGTGATAGGGGCTTCTTGCAGTTCTTGATGAACACGAGTCTGGGCCTGGAGCGGAGTGCATGGGCATGTCATTTATTGCCTTTTCGAAGTTATTTGGCGTCGGGGTGATGTCAGATAGGCATGCGTCTGTCAAGTTCTGTGGCACTCTCATAAAAAAATAATTTAGGTCTTCGATTTTCAGTCTGGTTAGCGGCTCGCTAAAAACTGAGTCATACTGGGACTTAAGTAACTCACTCATTTCCTTGCTGTTATCTGTGTAGGACCCATTCCGTTTAAGTAGGGGCCCAATACTGGTTGTTGTTCTCGACTTTGATTTTGCATAAGAAAAGAAATACTTTGGGTTTCTTTCAATTTCATTTATGGCTTTTTGTTCTACCGGCGTTTCTTGATTCCTGTAATGACTTTGATATTTCTATTGCGTTTCTTTAAAACCTTTGCAAAATTATGGATGATTTTAGGATATGCCTGCAAATCACCACCAGCTGAAGTTCCATTACAACACCATTGGGATCCTTTAATAACCATTTAACTAGATCTTTCATGCAGTCTTTGAATATAATCTCTCTACCTTTCTTCGTATGTAAATATTTGCATGTCTTGGCTTAAGCCCTATCAACTTTGCAGTTCATATAGTATCTATGAGGAGGTCCCATCGCATATTGATCAAAACATTAGTAATCATGGGTTTGTCTTTTCCATTGTTTATAATGTTTTTGCTTGCAAATTTATCACGAGTATCTTCACTGGCTAAATTTGTTTTATGCTGTCCAGGTAATCTAAATAAATATGGATTGCTAAGTGGGAAAACACGACTTAAGGCATCAACAAGACCTCCTAACTTAATTTTAACAGAGCAACAATTCGTTTATTGTACTCAAAGTATTTTATCACTACCACTAAAATCTTTCGTAATATTACCCTTCATTAATGTAATATATTTTTCCAAGACTTTGAAAGATTCACTGTGACGACTCACCGCCTTCCTCTCCAGTTCTTTACCTGTAATTCTGGTAAATAAAATCAGTGTGTTATATCCCAAAATTAACTTTGTTAATCAGCAAATGAAAGTTGGTAAATATTTCTAATCAAACTTTTCTACAATTACACTGAGGATAAATAAACTCATTTAGTCATCAATATTAAAAAGAAAACTTACGTTCAAAGTCTTCCATTGCTTTAATTATTTCTTTATCGGAGATGTATTGTGTAGACACTTTCTGTCGTTTTGGAGGATTGGCTGGTTATGTAACAAATTTAGTTAAAAATATTTCTCCAATGTAGATCTATGACATCCACACTTGAAATATGACATCTAACAATAAATTTAAATCCAACACCTACTTGAAATCTTAAACCTGCTTGAATTTTTAGACTATAACATCCAGGGAACTTTGAGCTGAAGTCTCTGTGTTAATACTGATTTAACTAGAGATGTGTCTTCTTATATTTTTTTCACCCCCGGGGTTGCCAATTAGAGTTAACCTGCCTTGTGGGAAGCAAGTCAAAAATCATGAAAAAACAATATGTGGCATCAACATGATGGTGGGTGAACGAATCCGCATAAGTTTAGTGATAATGGGGAGAGTTAAACAACTGTTGGATCTCTTTGTTAAGGTGAAGAGTCTTAAATGGAGTGAATAAAACCTTTCATATGTAAAGTGCTACATGGAGGAGGTACTCTTAGCAAGCAAAACTGAGTAGTAGAATGGATGATAGATGAACAACCCCACTGAGGATGGATGATAGATGAACAACCCCACTGAGGATGGATGATAGATGAACAACCCCACTGAGGATGGATGATAGATGAACAACCCCACTGAGGAGCTTCACCAACTATGTTGGAAATTACTGGAATTGGTAATGCGTTTCCTGGATCCAGTAGAGTGCAACCGTAACATACTGCCAATGTCTTGTTAATACTATATGGATGATACGAGTCACATACCTCCATGAAGGCAGGTAAGAAATACTTATATTTGAATGATGGGCGTTGTGTACTCACAAGTGACCCAACAAGTTGCAGCAGGGTAATGTGACGTCACAGGAATTAAAATACTACTAATGTAAGACTACCTTCTGTGTTATTCAGGAATTGTAATACCGTGGAAAGATCTTATATGAGTTTGATATGCTATGTAAAACATTTGTATCAGGTATTATGATAAAATGTTGTAAAAAATGATTTTGTGTATTGATTCACCTCTGATTTATAAACATATTGAAGTGGAAAAAATGGTGACATTCTTGGTTTACATACCATTTGTTGGTAAAACCTTACCAGGATCTCTTAAAAGGTGGTAACCCACTTACCTCTTGCTAGCTAATAACATGTTGGTGTTTAGCTGAGATCCAGGAGATAAAAATGCCCTTATGAATAAGACATATTAAATCTAAGTTTGTTAACGCATAAATCTAAGGAAGTCGCATTTCAATTACTTCAGTCTGAACTTGATCAGAGGAGTTGGAGCGCACCCTCCGAGATAATATCATTAACACGAAAAAAAAAAGACTGGCAACCCCCAAACTTGACGCTATGAGCGGAGGCGATCCAGGAGAAGGAGAGGGTAACCGAGAAAAAACTTGAAATTTGGCAACCCCGGAAAACTTTGATCCGAGGAAGTGGAGCAGCCGCAAAACTTTCATCCGTAGAAGTAGAACAGAGGCGATCCGGAAGTAGGAGAGGGTGAGGAAAGGGGGGGAGTGGGAGTAGGGAGGGGGGTCGTGAAGATTCTGGCCAGAATCTTAGCGACTACGGTGATCTTCACACCAACTCCAAGACCGAGGGACTGATTACCTCATCTTTTGTATATAGTTCTACTCTCTTCCATTTATATCCTAGAATTTGTATTGATAAAGCCACTGGATGGCGAAACGTCTACAATAAAGATACCCAGATGTTGTACATTTGTCTAAATTTTCATCTTGTCGGTATTGTAGACCATTCTTGTACAGATACGAAAGTACCTATGAGGCTATGAGGGATGAATTCTTGGAAATTGAAAGGTGGGGCCAGGAGCTAAGACTCGACCCACACAACAAGAAATATGCAAGAACAATTTGATAAGTACGCTCGCACTGCTGATCTACAATGAACACAAATGTGTGGGCTAAAGAGTGCTACTGTGTACATTATGTTTATCCTCCTCACGCAGAGATAGGCTAATGCTGCCTCCATCGTAACTTTCAGATGGAGCTTACTCAAGTCTCACTAGGACCTCCAGGGAGGAAATAACAGCTCGGAACAAAGTTTGCCACTCAAGAAATTACAACCTCGTGCACCAGCCTGATCCTGGAGCTTACCTAAGGCAGCGTAATCGGTCCTCTTGGGCAGTGCTGGTTGTAGTGGTGGTTGTGTGGTGGTTGTAGTGATTGTTGTAGTGGTAGCTGCAGTTGTGGTGGCGGTAGTAATGGCTGTAGTGGTGGTTATTGATGTGGTAGTAGTAGTGGTTGTTGTAGTGGTTGTGATGGTGATAATGGTGGTGGCAGAGGATGTGGTGGTTGCAGCGGTGATGGTGGTGGTGGCAGAGGATGTGGTGGTTGTGGTGGTGGTGTTCGTGGTGGTAGTTGTGGTGGTGGTGTTGATGGTGGCAATGGACACTAATTTTCTTCAGTAAAGCTTTTGAGGTTGTTGATCATGATAAGGAATTCAGTATTGTTGATTTGAATTTGTGTTACTCTTAGAAAGTGCCCTGCGAGTAGAGTATTCGTACTCCCATGTGTTGATGTTGCCACGAATACTCGCCAGGCGCTTACTAAGAGTAACAAAAATGTTTCTACCATAAACACATAATCTATCAAAGACCTCACTATGAAACGCAGCCGCACACGTCTAACTTCCACAGCAGGCGTCTACAACCATCCCCTGTGGATTCTGTCCCAAGAAATATGTAGGCGAAACAAGAAGAGATCTTGCGGCCCGCCTGAACGAGCATCGAAATGCCAGTAACAGAGACGACTTAAGGTACGCCTGTGTCCTCTACAGAGACTCCACGGGGCATTTGAAGCACAAGTCGTTCTCACCGAACAAGACCTTAGACGCCGACGGTGTCTAGAAGCCTCGCTAATCGCCGTCACCGACACAATAGAACGTAACACTGGAAACCACAAAATTTCTAAAACATTAGCATACATGATTCTCAACCAGACAAAGCACCACCAACCCAGCAACACAAGAGTCACATGATCTCATCGTCTACCCGTCCTCATCCCAACATGGTATTCTTCAGGTCACCATGCGTCACTCACACCTCACTCAGGTCACCATGCGTCACTCACACCTCACTCTCCGCCTATATATACTGTCTTTCAACCTCTGTATGTTATATATTGCCGGGTCACCATTTGGAGAAGACCCGGGCCGGATGTACCGGCGAACATACAACAACAAAATCTGTATGTTATAGAACCACAGCCTGAAGTACCAAGATCTGCTGATGAAGATGTGACGTCAGAAGACACTCCCCATCATGGGGAGCCACAGCAAGAAAGAAAGAAGATGACACCCTCTACCCAGGGGGCCAAAGCCGGGTCACCATTTGGAGAAGACCCGGGCCGGATGTACCGGCGAACATACAACAACAACAAACAACAATCTGTATGTTAAAAGTGATCAAAGACGGAAACGTTTTCTAATAAATATGTCCTAGTGTTTGCTTACGTGTTTTTCTAAACCAACAGAATATAAATTCGTTAGAAAACATTCAGCAAAGAATGACAAAATTAATACATAGCATTAGAAATCTTCCATATGAAAAAAAGTTGAAGTGCCATAAATTACATTCACTTGTAAGAAGAAAAATGAGGGGAGACATGGTCGAAGTGTATAAGTGGAACATGGGTATTGTGATAAATGGTTTTGAAACCGACAAGTCCAATACAAAGCAGAAATGGGTAAGGAAAGGAGTTTGAGGTAATCGGTCTCTCAGCCTGGAATCGATGTGTTCACTCCATCACTCTTGTAGAAAAAACAGCATATGGCCGGAGAAGTGGCTTATATACTGTGCTGAGTCGAAGTAGGAGGAGGCGGGATGCCTTTGGAACCATCCACTAGTGTAAGAACATAAGAATGGAGGAACACTGCAGAAGGCCTACTGGCCCATACAAGGCAAGTCCTTATCAAAACCACCACTACCTAAGAATTTACTCCTGTACTCACGACACTAATCAAACCCAGCCCCTCCCACTCATATATTTGTCCAATCTCTTTTTAAAGCCACCCAAGGTCCTAGCCTCTATCACCCTAATCGGAAGATTGTTCCACGCATCTACAACTCTGTTCGAAAACCAGTACTTGCCTATGTCCTTTCTAAATCTAAATTTATCCAATTTAAATCCGTTATTTCTCGTTCTTACTTGGTTCGATATCCTCAGTATTTTATTAATATCTCCTTTGTTTATGCCCATCATCCACTTGTACACCTCGATGATATCTCCCCTCATTCTACGTCTCTCCAGAGAGTGGAGATTCAATGCTCTAAGTCTATCTTCATACGGGAGATTTCTTATACTGTAAATCATTTTAGTCATTCTTCTTTGTATGTTCTCCAATGAATCTATATCCATCCTGTAGTAAGGAGACCAAAACTGAGCTGCATAATCCAAATGAGGTCTCACTAGTGATGTATAGAGCTGTAAAATAACTTTTGGACTTCTGTTGCTTATACTTCTTGAAATAAATCCTAGTAATCTGTTAGCCTTATTGCGCACACTTAGGCACTGTTGTCTTGGCTTTAGATTTCTGCTTACCATGACTCCCAAGTCTTTTTCACATTCTGTATGATCAAGCTCAACTTCACCTAGTTTATAAATTCGAGGGATATTTTCATTACCAACGACTAGCACCTTACACTTGTCCACATTGAACTTCATCTGCCACTTTTCAGACCAAGACATTAATTTATCCAAATCCTCCTGGAGTTCACTGGTATCCTCCTCAGAATGAATTATACGGCCTATTTTTGTATCATCAGCAAATTTACTCATGTCACTTGCAATTCCTTCATCAAGGTCATTAATGTAAATTATGAACAACAATGGGCCCAAAACTGATCCTTGTGGAACGCCACTAGTGACAAATCCCCATTCAGATTTGACCCCATTAATGGAAACTCTCTGCTTTCTATTGGTAGCCATGCCTCTATCCATGCTAGAACTTTACCTCCTATACCATGAGTTGCCACCTTTCTTAAGAGTCTCTTGTGAGGTACTCTATCGAAGGCCTTACTGAAATCCAAGTAAACTATATCATATTCTTTATCACTGTCTACTGCCTCAAATGTTTTATTGAAAAACGTCAGTAAATTTGTCAGGCAGGAACGACCTCTCGTAAACCCATGCTGAGATTCATTAATCAAATTATGTTCTTCAAGGTGACTTCTGATAATATCAGCTATAATTGATTTTAATAATTTGCCTACTATAGACGTGAGGCTTATTGGACGGTAATTTGATGGAATGGATTTATCCCCTGATTTGAATATAGGAACTACATTAGCTATCTTCCACATCTCTGGCACAACACCAGTTAGGATGGACGTATTAAACACATTCGTTAATGGCTGACTAAGTTCCATTTTGCATTCTTTAAGTACCCTGGAAAACAACTCGTCGGGTCCCGGGGACTTATTTTGCTTCAGTTTATCTATCTGTTTGATAACCATATCCCTCGTGACAGTAATATTAGTTAATTTGAATTCTTCAGGAACTGAATAATTGTTAATTTCTGGAATCTCATTTACGTCTTCTTGTGTAAAGACTGACAAAAAATAGTCATTAAATAGAGAACACATTTCCAGTTCGTTATCCGTCAGCTGCCCATTCCCAATTTTCAGAGGTCCTACCTTTTCCCTCACCTTCGTCCTGTACACTTGAAAGAACCCTTTTGGATTAGTCTTTGATTCATTAGCAACCTTAATTTCATAGTCACGTTTAGCCTTTCTAATCCCCTTTTTTACTTCTCTTTTCAACTGAACATATTGGTCAATAAGGTTAACATCTCCTCTTTTGATGCGCCTATAAATTCCTCTTTTCTCCCCTAATAAATGTTTTAGCCTCCTGTTAATCCATTTGGGATCGTTGTTATTTGACCTAAATTCTCTCTGGGGAATAAACATACTCTGTGCACGTTGTACATTATTAAGAAAAAAATCATAAACGCAGATCCCATCGTAATCGTTAGCTAGATTACCCCAGTCGAGATTAGACAGGTGTTCCCTAAGTCCAATATAATCGGCAGAACGAAAATCAGGAACTTTTACCGTATTATCCCTATTCTCGTACTCCCATGTAATATTAAAAGTAATGGATTTGTGATCACTAGCTCCAAGCTCTTCAGTGATCTCCAGATTATTTACAAGAGTTTCTTTATTTGACAAGACTAGGTCGAGCAAATTATTACCTCTGGTAGGCTCCGTCACACACTGTTTCAGAAAACAGTCCTGAACTACTTCCATAAAGTCACTGGACTCCAGATTACCGGTCAAAGAAGTCCAGTCAATTTGACTAAAGTTAAAATCCCCTACTATCACTACGTTATTGTGCCTAGAAGCCCTAACAATTTCGTCCCAAAGAAGTCTCCCTCTATCGTGATCCAAGTCTGGAGGTCGGTATATTACACCTAGAATCAGTTTTTCTTGACCTTCTAGAAACTCTACCCAAACAGATTCTGTTAATGATCCATCTATTTTTATGCCTGTTTTTATGCAGCAATTTATATTTTCTCGTACATACAATGCAACTCCACCCCCTTTCCCATTGTATCTATCTACATGGAACAACTTAAACCCCTGAATATGACACTCAGCAATCATATCCCGACTCTTGGTATTATACCATGTTTCAGTTATTGCAATGACATCAAAGTTCCCAGCACATGCTACCAAACGTAATTCGTTAATTTTATTTCTGGCACTTCGACAGTTAGTATAAAATACATTGATATGTATCTTCTTGTGAACCTTTTTCAGCTTTTGTTTTACACAATTTCTGTTACTATCATTACTCTGTGTCACTCGATTACTGTTATTGTTAAGAATTATGATATCAAAGCCTGAATCAATATTTTGGCCCTCATTATTTACCATTCCTAAACCCATACCTCTAACTAATCCTAGTTTAAAGCCCTAACAACATCCTCAACTGAGCTAGCGAGAAATCCTACACCTTCCCTGGATAAGTGAACCCCATCCCTGGCATACATGTCATTTCGGCCATAGAAGTGGTCCCAGTTGTCAATGAATGGGACTGCATTATCCTTACAGTGTTTGTCCAGCCAGCAATTTATACCAATCGCTCTGGACAGCCATTCATTTCCAACACCCCTTCTTGGCAAAATGCCACATATAACAGGGCTCCCTCCCTTCTTCCTAATGATGTCTATTGCTGCCTTATACCTACTAACTAAATCCTCACTTCTACGCTTGGATACATCATTGCCTCCAGCACTGAGGCAGATAATAGGATTGATCCCATTACCATGCATAATGTTGTCAAGCCGGCTAACAATGTCTTCCATCCCAGCCCCAGGAAAGCAAACCCTCTGTCTCCTACTCCTATCTTTCAAGCAGAAGGCCCTATCCATATATCTAACTTGGCTATCCCCAACAACAACAATGTTTTTACCTTCCTTGGTACAGTTCGTCGTGACGTTCCCAGTAGTCGACTCACATTCGTCTGGTAGCACAGAAAAGGAGTTCGAAGTTTCCACAGCAGTCTCTTTCTTCTTCGTCGTTACTACCTCTCCATTCGTCTTCTTGATCTTCAACTTCGTCCCATGCTGTCCGGCCACTGCCCAGGTTCCCTTCTTGACCTGAGGACTCACAACAGGAGGACTACTACGAATCCTCTTGTTTTCCTCCGTCAATCGCCGTATCTCAAGCTTCGCTACCCTCAATTCCTCCTTAAGCTGCTGGTAAAGTTGCTCAATAGGTGGCATCTTGATTCAGTCCACAGGGAGTACACTAGACACGTCTTCACTGAGCTAAGAACAGGTCACCACTGACAGATCTACCAACACCACACCACAGTGGATGGTTCCACTGTGATCCCGCCTCCTCCTGCTTCTACTCACCTGACTACAGTATTTAAGATACTTCTCCGATCATATGTTGTACTTTCTACAAGAGTGATGGACTGAACTCATCGATTCCACGCTGAGGGACTGATTACCTAAAACTCCTCCTCTCCTTACCTATTTCTGCTTTGTATTGGACTGATGAAGCCACTGTGTGGCGAAACGTTTCCTTAATAAAGATTCCCATATGTTGCTTAAGTGTCTCAATCTTCAAGATGGGTATTAACAAAGGGGATATAAATAAGGTCTTGAGGATGTCTCTCCATGAAAGAACCCACAATAATAGATTCATATTAGATAAGTTTAGATTTAGAAAGCATGTAGGAAAGTATTGGTTTGGTAATAGAGTAGTTGATGAGTGGAACAGTCTGCTTAGTAGGGTTATTGAAGCTAAAACATTGGGTAGTTCCAAATTAAGGTTGGATAAATACTTGGCGCAAGTGATCACAAATCCATTACCTTTAATATTGGTATAAACCTTGGTAATAAATATCGACAAGTTGGTTTAAAAACACACTTGTTTTTCTAAACCACCTTTAATATTGTATTAATATTGGTAGACGACAGACGACACCTTTAATATTACCTGGGAGTACGAAAATAAGGATAATACGGTAAAAGTCCCCGATTTTCGTTCTGCCGATTATAATGGACTTATGGAACACCTGTCTAATTTTGATTGGGGTAATCTAGCCATTGATTAAATTGACGATGATCATACTCGCGATAACGAAAGGAACACTGCAGAAGGCCTACTGGCCCTTACAAGGCAGGTCCTTATCAAAACCACCCCTTCCCAAAGCTACCCAAGAATTTGCTCCCGCACCCACGACACCAATCAAACCCAGCCCCTCCCACTCATATATTTGTCCAATCTCTTCTTAAAGCTACCCAGGGGAGCTTTAAGATTGCCCTATCAAAATTTATCCAACTTAAATCCGTTTTTACTGGTTCTTAACTGAGTCGATAACCTCGGTATTTTATTAATATCGCCTTTGTTTATGCCCATCATCCACTTATACACTTCGATGATATCTTCTCTTATTCTACGTCTCTCAAGAGAGTGAAGATTCAAGGATCTAAGTCTATCTTCATACGAGAGATTCCTTATAGAGTGAATCATTTTAATCATCCTTCTCTATATGTTATCCAATGAATTTATATCCATCCTCTAGTAAGGAGACCAAAACTGAGCGGTACAATCCAAATGAGGCCTTAATAGTGATGAATAGAGGTGTAAAATAACTTAACATAAGAATAGAGGAACACTACAGACGGCCTACTGGCCCATACAAAGCACGTCATTATCAAAACCACCACTACCTAAGAATTTACTCCCGTACTCACGACACCAATCAAACCCAGCCCCTCCAACAACTCATATAAGAACATAAGAACATAAGAATGGAGGAACACTGCGGAAGGCCTACTGGCCCATACAAGGCAGGTCCTTATCAAAACCACCACTACCTAAGACTTTACTCCTGTACTTACGACACTAATCAAACCCAGCCCCTCCCACTCATATATTTGTCCAATCTCTTTTTAAAGCCACCCAAGGTCCTAGCCTCTATCACCCTAATCGGAAGATTGTTCCACGCATCTACAACTCTGTTCGAAAACCAGTACTTGCCTATGTCCTTTCTAAATCTAAATTTATCCAATTTAAATCCGTTATTTCTCGTTCTTACTTGGTTCGATATCCTCAGTATTTTATTAATATCTCCTTTGTTTATGCCCATCATCCACTTGTACACCTCGATGATATCTTCCCTCATTCTACGTCTCTCCAGAGAGTGGAGATTCAATGCTCTAAGTCTATCTTCATACGGGAGATTTCTTATACTGTAAATCATTTTAGTCATTCTTCTTTGTATGTTCTCCAATGAATCTATATCCATCCTGTAGTAAGGAGACCAAAACTGAGCTGCATAATCCAAATGAGGTCTCACTAGTGATGTATAGAGCTGTAAAATAACTTTTGGACTTCTGTTGCTTATACTTCTTGAAATAAATCCTAGTAATCTGTTAGCCTTATTGCGCACACTTAGGCACTGTTGTCTTGGCTTTAGATTTCTGCTTACCATGACTCCCAAGTCTTTTTCACATTCTGTATGATCAAGCTCAACTTCACCTAGTTTATAAATTCGAGGGATATTTTCATTACCAACAACTAGCACCTTACACTTGTCCACGTTGAACTTCATCTGCCACTTTTCAGACCAAGACATTAATTTGTCCAAATCCTCCTGGAGTTCACTGGTATCCTCCTCAGAATGAATTATACGGCCTATTTTTGTATCATCAGCAAATTTACTCATGTCACTTGCAATTCCTTCATCAAGGTCATTTATGTAAATTATGAACAACAATGGGCCCAAAACTGATCCTTGTGGAACGCCACTAGTGACAAATCCCCATTCAGATTTGACCCCATTAATGGAAACTCTCTGCTTTCTATTGGTAAGCCATGCCTCTATCCATACTAGAACTTTACCTCCTATACCATGAGCTGCCACCTTTCTTAAGAGTCTCTTGTGAGGTACTCTATCGAAGGCCTTACTGAAATCCAAGTAAACTATATCATATTCTTTATCACTGTCTACTGCCTCAAATGTTTTATTGAAAAACGTCAGTAAATTTGTCAGGCAGGAACGACCTCTCGTAAACCCATGCTGAGATTCATTAATCAAATTATGTTCTTCAAGGTGACTTCTGATAATATCAGCTATAATTGATTCTAATAATTTGCCTACTATAGACGTGAGGCTTATTGGACGGTAATTTGATGGAATGGACTTATCCCCTGATTTGAATATAGGAACTACATTAGCTATCTTCCACATCTCTGGTACAACACCAGTTAGGATGGACGTATTAAACACATTCGTTAATGGCTGACTAAGTTCCATCTTGCATTCTTTAAGTACCCTGGAAAACAACTCGTCGGGTTCCGGGGACTTAGTTTGCTTCAGTTAATCTATCTGTTTGATAAGCATATCCCTCGTGACAGTAATATTAGTTAATATGAATTCTTCAGGAACTGAATAATTGTTAATTTCTGGAATCTCATTTACGTCTTCTTGTGTAAAGACTGACAAAAAATAGTCATTAAATAGAGAACACATTTCCAGTTCGTTATCCGTCAGCTGTCCATTCCCAATTTTCAGAGGTCCTACCTTTTCCCTCACCTTCGTCCTGTACACTTGAAAGAACCCTTTTGGATTAGTCTTTGATTCATTAGCAACCTTAATCTCATAGTCACGTTTAGCCTTTCTAATCCCCTTTTTTAGTCCAATCTCTTTTTAAAGCCACCCAAGTTCCTAGCCTCTATCACCCTACTCGGAAGATTGTTCCACGCATCTGCAACTCTCGAAAACCAGCACTTGCCTATGTTCTTTCTAAATCTAAATTTATCCAATTTAAATCCGTTATTTCTGGTTCTTACTTGGTTCGATATCCTCAGTATTTTATTAATATCTCCTTTGTTTATGCCCATCATCCACTTGTACACCTCGATGATATCTCCCCTCATTCTACGTCTCTCCAGAGAGTGGAGATTCAACGCTCTAAGTCTATCTTCATACGAGAGATTTCTTATACTGTAAATCATTTTAGTCATTCTTCTTTGTATGTTCTCCAATGAATCTATATCCATCCTGTAGTAAGGAGACCAAAACTGAGCTGCATAATCCAAATGAGGTCTCACTAGTGATGTATAGAGCTGTAAAATAACTTTTGGACTTCTGTTGCTTATACTTCTTGAAATAAATCCTAGTAATCTGTTAGCCTTATTGCGCACACTTAGGCACTGTTGTCTTGGCTTTAGATTTCTGCTTACCGTATTATCCTTATCTTCGTACTCCCATGTAATATTAAAGGTAACAGATTTGTGATCACTTGCGCCAAGTTCTTCAGTGATCTCCAGATTATTTAAGAGAGTTTCTTTATTTGACAAGACTAGGTCGAGCAAATTATTACCTCTGGTAGGTTCAGTTACACATTGTTTCAGAAAACAGTCCTGAACTACTTCCAGAAAGTCACTGGACTCCAGATTACCAGTCAAAGAAGTCCAGTCAATTTGACTAAAGTTAAAATCCCCTACTATTAATACGTTATCGTGTCTAGAAACCCTAACAATTTCGTCCCAAAGAAAATTCCCTCTATAGTTTTCTGTGCCAGGAGGACGATATATCACACCTAAAATAATTTTTTCTTGACTTTCTAGAAATTCTACCCACATAGAATCTGTTACTAATCCATTTTTTATACCTGTTTTTACGCAACAATTTATATTTTATCGTACATATAATGCAACTCCACCCCCTTTTTCATTATATCTATCCACATGGAACAACTTAAACCCTTGAATATGACACTCAGCAATCATATCTCAACTCTTTAAATTATACCATGTTTCAGTTATTCCGATGACATCAAAGTTCCCAGCACATGGTACCAAACATAATTCATTAATTTTATTTCTGGCACTTCGACTATTAGCATAAAATACATTAATATGTTTTTTCTTCTGCCCTTTCCTCCTATTCACCTTCGCTTTTACACAATTTGTGTTATTATCATTACTCAGTGTTACTCGATGACTGTTATTATTAAGATTCATAATATATCAAAGCTTAAACCCATACCTCTAATTAATCCTAGTTTAAAGTCCTAACAACACCCTCAACTGAACTAGCGAGAAAACTCACACCTGCCCTGGATATGTGAACCCCATCCCTGGCACACGTCATTTCTACCGTAGAAGTGGTCCCAGTTGTCAATGAATGGTACTGCAATATCCTTAAAGTGTTTGTCCAGCCAACAATTAATAACAATTTTTCTGGACAACTCTTCATTTTCAACACCCCTCCTTGACAAAATGCCACATGTAACAGGGTGGCCCCCCTTTCTTCCTAATTATGTCTATTGCTGTCCTATACCTTCTAACTAAATTTTCACTTCTAGGCTTGCCTACATTCATGCCTCCAGCACTGAGGCAAATCATAGGATTGATTCCATTACCGTTCATGATGTTGTCAAGCCGACTAACGATATCCTTCATCCCAGCCCCAAGAAAGCAAACCCTCTGTCTCTGACTCCTATCCTTCAAGCAGAAGGCCCCATCCATGTACCTAATTTGACTGTCCCCAACAAGCACAATGTTCTTACCTTCCTTGTTCTTTGTCGTGACGTTCCCAGTAATCGACTCACATTCGTCGGGTAGCACGAAAAATGGGTTCAAAGTTCCCACAGCAGCCTCCTGGTTCTTCGTCGTTTCTACCTCTCCATCTGTCCTCTTGTTCCTTAGTTTCGTTCCATGATGTCCGGCAACTGTCTAGGTTCCTTCCTTGACTTGAAGATTCACAACAGGAGGACTACTACGAATCCTCTTGTTTTCCCCCGTCAATCGCCGTATCTCGACCTTAGCCACCCTAAGCTTCTCACTAAGCTGCTGGTAAAGTTGTTCAATGGAGGACATCTTGGTTCAGATTCACAGACAGTACACTAGAGACGTCGTCACAGAGCTAAGTACAGATCACTCAAAGCTAAGTACAGATCACCCTAAGTACAGGACAACTGGTTTTTGAGTGCAGACTAACGAACAAACTGTTACAAAGCCAGAAACAGACTAGATGCTAGAGGGGGATCAATAAGTTGACCTTCTAGTGTTCTCTGATAAATGTCTTTACTAATAGATGTCGCAATTTGGAACAGTGGTGGTGGTGGTGGACATTTAAGTGTAAAGAAGACACATGGCAAAAATGCCAAATTTTTCTTGTGGCCACACGTTCCCAACAGTGATCTCGCATGTAAAGAAGAACAATAAATTTCAGTTTGCTGGCTAACCTAACGAGGAATAAAGTGTCCTCTTGTTACATATACCAGCATTTAGAGAACCATTCTTCAGATTACTCATAGATTGTGTGGACCCGTTGCCTTGCACAAAATTAGAAAATCAGTATCTAAGGAAAATAAATTCTCAAGCATTAGTTCGTGCAATGGTGAAATTCCTCTCTCGAGTTGGACTTCCCAGGAAACACAGTCAGGTCAAGATTCAGACTTTTCCTCTAAGATTTCTCGTGAAGCATTACTTCACCTTGTTGTTTCTTTTGTTGTATGTATTCCTTCTCATCAAGAGTATACTTAAAACAAAGACGAAAGCTTATTGTGAAGAGTGTTAAGTTGTTATTATTTGTTGTGTGGGGAGAGTGGGCAAAAATCAAGAGTAAGCCATTTCGAAGTGATTTATGTCCACCACATACGCAGCTACAAGACACTGACTTGGGAGGAGACTTTATTGTACAATGTGTCACCACACACATTGATCGTATCTAGTATACTATATGGTGAAATATTATACTATAGTGAATTATTATTGTACACTATGGTGAAATATTATGCTATACTATGGTGAAATATTATACTATACTATGACAATCAGTGTCTAACCATATTGTTGGCACTTTGCCATTTTTATGAGCGTACGTGGCCATTTATCAAGTTTAATAGAGGTTTAACTTGGAGAAATTACCCTTCTCTCTCTGCATCTGCTTCTTGTATAAATGAGAGATTGTGTTGCATTCCAGAAAAAGGTGAAACAGCATTATGATAAATCACCTGCACAATGGTAGTATGCAGCTGGAGATGAATTAAAGCCTCGAAAGCTGCTATGGGACACTGACTACGTACAGGATTTCTTGGTCTTCTGGTGATTAATAAGATTTATGATTATATATGGTTCACACTCGAGGAATAAACCCGAATTTATTATTCGAATCAATTGGAAAATTGATCATCTTTATAATTTATCTGATGCAGTATATCTACACTGGTACCAGCTCAAGAAGCAACATTCCATGATCTTCCTGCCTGTATTGCAGTAGTAGAAAATATGAGAATCCCGACGATTTAAAGTTGATAAAGGCACACATGCAGTGACTGGAAACTTTATTTAGACGACATTTCACCTGCTCAGCAGGCTTTTTCAACTAGGTCTTCAAAAAGCCTAAAGCACAAGCGAAACGTAAGGGACTTAAAGTCATGAAGGTGGAAGCTACTCTGCCTGTACAGGGGTGAGTATGTTGCAGTTCGGAGGGTCGTTTGAAGTGTGATGTTAGCCACTTCTGGCAAGACAGTGATTGAACGAATGACGGCAAAGGTGTCTCCACCTATCAAATTAAGATGTAATAAACAACTGTCAGTGAATAAACAGAAGGGTGGACGACGGGCTCGAACCGCGGTCTGTAAATTGACAGTCCGACGCTCTATCATAGACTAATCCAAGCTTCTAACAGGAAGGAATCGGAACTAATAGTTACTGTATTAAATTCACTCTGTGGCACCAACTCTAATCCAACTGAACTCCTTCCCTCGGCCCAGGAGCTTTAACAGTAGATCTGTTCTTACCTCTCTTAAGGCCACATCGTCTATGAACTCAAATTAAGTTGTAATAATACAGGGTAGAGTGTCGGACTGTCAATTTACGGACCGCGGTTCGAGCACCTCGTCCACCCTTCTGTTTATTAATTGACAGTTGTATATTACAACCTAATTAGAGTTCATTATTATTAGTAGTAATAATAATAGTACATTTCATAAAAAATCCAGCACTTAGGAGAGGAATATTAAGATGACATTTCGGACCGTCATAGACCATTATCAACTCACAAGTGAACGAGAAATAGACAGAATAATAAAGGACAGAACGGGGGAGTAATAGTATTAGTAGCAGTAGTAGTAGTAATGAAGTAGCAGCATTCATGGTGATGGTAAACAGGTGGTAGAAACAGTAGTTGGGAGAGTAGCAGTAGTGAAAGAATTAGTGATAGTTGTTTAAGTGGTAGTCTAAAAACCAAAATAACAGAGGAGCACTGTAGGAGAACAACTGGTGAATCGGTGAATACTTATACTAATAATATAAAACAATAAATTAATAAAGTAACGATTTTAATTAAAATCTCACGGCACATAGTTATTACTAACTTAGAAATGTTAAACATTTCTCAAACTTTTGGGTTGTCTTCGGCTGCTGTTGTCTGGCGTCCATTATCTAAGGTCTGAAACGCAGCCGAAATATCTGCAGAGCCTCATTTTCAGCGGTGATATATTTAATTTTAAAGCTTTATATTCTTATTTCAGGCCAATATATTTATTAGAATAAGCCAGCAATTTCCAGTGACATTTTTTTTTGCTTGCCAAGGTGGTGATAACGGGGCGTTTGTTAGTGGAGACGCGGATTTGTTGACATTCTGTATTTCCCCAGCTGCTGAGGCGGAATTACAAGAGGCGAAGACAGCTTTCAGTATTATTATTGTTCTTCAATTCAAATTGACACAAGTTTTTGGCCGAACCCAGGCATTTTAGATAACCTTATTTTGGTGTAAATATCTTCATACGAGTATATTCTGACACTAAAGAAAAAAATAAACTTAAATCAACATTAGGGAGCCATGAGTTTTCGGGACACGAATAATAAATTATTAATAAATAATAAATTATTATTGTTCTTCAATTCAAATTGACACAAGTTTTTGGCCGAACCCAGGCATTTTAGATAACCTTATTTTGGTGTAAATATCTTCATACGAGTATATTCTGACACTAAAGAAAAAAATAAACTTAAATCAACATTAGGGAGCCATGAGTTTTCGGGACACGAATAATAAATTTCAAGAATAATTATGTAATAAAGGTGATATTGATACCGCTGATGAGGCCCTAAGTAGGAATTGCTTTCTGAGGAGCTATGGGAACAAAACACCAAGGACAGCCAACTGATAGCTACACAAAACATGTTACTGCATTTCGCAGCTTCCGGAAACTTACAGAATTGCCGCCTGTATCTCCACGATCGTCAGGAATTATGTTCCTGTTTACACAGACCTAGGAGGTAGGGGTTGCTCACAGTCCACCGGAATTAGAAATCTTTTTGGAATGGAACCTGTACTGACATGACAATTGAGCAATGTTTCACGAGGGCTGGAGAGACACATAGTGCTCTTATAAACATCACTCACAAAGAGGCTGCTAGGACAAAATGGCTGTTGACTGCTCATATTATCTCCCGGTATTCGGATATACTAGGAACGCCCTACTGCCACTTCCACAGGAACTTGATTTGACCAGCACCGAGAGATGAATCCAGGTTGCTGTAAACATGATTATGATGAACTTCAGAAATTCATTTAATTTTTGTGAAGTTACAACCCCTTCACAGTCGCAGTTTCCAGAGTTAAGGGACTGATTGTTGATGAGTGTTTGACGCAGGCTGGTGTCCATGTTATACACGCTGACGATGCAGCTATGGTCATTGTAAGGCTTTGCAGTGGACCACGAACAACGTTCGTGTTATACTTGACGACTCAGCCATTCTCATTCTACTGCTTTATCATACCACCAGACCAAGCAATATCCATATGCAGACCAAAACGCAAACGCATCTATTAGAGTTACTGAAGGGGCTCTAGATATAAGACATGTGCGTGTGCCTATTGTATGCACATGCATTGTCTGGATGTGACACCACGTCGGCCCTGTCTGGAATGGGGAGAGTGAAACACATGGAAATTCTCAAGTCATCACAAACTTTACTGTCAGATGTACTTATATTCGGAGATACAGATGCTTCTCACCAGGAGCTGCTTCATGTTGGGGAACGATATATGGCAACACTCTCAAAGTGCAACTAAAGCACTCAAAGTCTCGCATGAACTACGATACCTACACATAATCTCCAAAATATGTAGGAATAGAGCACATGCCTCCTACAAGCCAGGCATGCTACTTCCACCGCTTGTGAGTTCAACACTAAGTAAGCAGCTGGCATAATTTACTGGCTGTGCTCAACAAGGGGGATTATGTGATGAAGCTTGAGGCTGGCTCTGTTGTCTCTATCATAACAGACATGTCTTTTGCTCCACCTGACCTGCTACCTGATATTCGTTGCTCTTGCAAGAGCAGCAAGAATTTGTGCTTCCCGCTGATCCGTCGAGAGTTGTCTGCCTTGCAGCATTCACTGCAAACGTGAGGGGCAGTGTGAAAATAGCCATGAAAATAGCCTTGAAAATAGCCATGAAAATAGCCCACCAATAGAACAAATCATTGACGACGATGCAGAGTAAATGTAAATATTAATACGTATTTTTTATACATTTCCTCTTAAAATATTCATAGCTTAGTGCATACAAAAACTGTATGTAGACCACAACATCGTCCGATTCGACATCTAAATATATATTTTTTTTCTAATTAATTGAAAGTCGTTTTGCGGCCATTTCGAAGCTTTCGAGGAGAAAAACGTATTTCCCAATTTTGATTCGGGTTGAATTATTTTTGTTCCGTTATCTGACACTTCCAAAATCGTATTTCTGCAAAAAATTGGTTATTACCAATGTTCGGGTTCTCGTTAATTTCTACTCTACTATAACATTAACATCACTTCACCTCCCCTCCCACTTCTCTTTCTCTCTCTCTCTCTCTCTCTCTCTCTCTCTCTCTCTCTCTCTCTCTCTCTCTCTCTCTCTCTCTCTCTCTCTCTCTCTCTCTCTCTCTCTCTCTCTCTCTCTATTTCTTCTCCTATCGTTGTCTTTGCTGCTGTTTACTACTGCTTCTCCTCCTCTTGTTTCGGTTGTTACTCGTGATTTTCTTGCTCCTGCTGCGACTGTTTCCCCTCCTACTCTAGTTGCTGCTGCTCCTGCTACTGTTGATGCTCCTGCTTCTGTTGCTGCTGTTCCTGCTACTGTTGTTCCTGGTACTGTTGCTGCTGCTCCTGCCACTGTTGTTGCTACTCCTGTTACTGTTGCTTCTGCTACTATTGTTGCTCCTTCTGCTCTAGTTGCTGCTGCTCTTGCAACTGTTGCTCCTGGTACTGTTGGTACTTTTGCTCCTGGTACTGTTGCTGCTGCTTCTGATACTACTGTTGCTTCTGCTCCTGCTACTGTTGTTCCTGCTAATTTTGCTGCTGCTCCTGCCACTGTTGCTGCTGCTCCTGCTACCGTTGCTGCTGTTCCTGCTAATGTTGCTGCTGCTGCTGCTACTACTGTTGCTGCTGCTCCTTCTACTGTTGTTGCTGCTCCTGCCACTGTTGCTTATGCTCCTGATACTGTTGCTGCCACTACTGCTATTGTTGCTGCTGCTCCTTCTACTGTTGCTGCTGCTCCTGCCACTGTTGCTGCTGCTCCTGCCACTGTTGCTGCTACTCCTTTTACTGTTGCTGCTGCTCCTGCCACTGTTACTGCTACTCCTGTTACTGTTGCTTCTGCTACTATTGATGCTCCTGCTTCTGTTGCTGCTGTTCCTGCTACTGTTGTTCCTGGTACTGTTGCTGCTGCTCCTTCCACTGTTGCTGCTGCTCCTGCTACCGTTGCTGCTGTTCCTGCTAATGTTGCTTTTGCTCCTGCTAATGTTGCTTATGCTCCTGCTACTGTTGCTTCTGTTCCTGCTACTTTTGCTGCTGTTCATGCTACTGTTGCTGCTTCTCCTTCCACTGTTGCTGCTGCTCCTGCTACTGTTGCTGCTGCTCCTGCTACTGTTGCTGCTGCTCCTGCTACTGTTGCTGCTGCTCCTGCTACTGTTTCTGCTGCTCCTACTACTGCTGCTGCTGTTCCTGCTACTGTTGCTGCTGCTCCTGCCACTGTTGCTGCTGCTCCTGCTACTGTTGCTGCTGCTCCTGCTACTGTTGCTGCTGTTCCTGCTACTGTTGCTGCTGCTCCTGCCACTGTTGCTGCTGCTCCTGCTACTGTTGCTGCTATTCCTGCTTCTGTTGCTGCTGTTCCTGCTACTGTTGCTGCTGCTCCTGCTACTGTTGCTACTACTCCTGCTACTGTTACTGCTGCTTCTGCCACTGTTGCTGCTGCTCCTGCTACTGTTGTTGCTGTTCCTGCTTCTGTTGCTGCTGTTCTTGCTACTGTTGCTGCTGCTCCTGCTACTGTTGCTACTGCTCCTGCTACTGTTACTGCTGCTTCTGCCACTGTTGCTACTTCTCCTGCTACTGTTGCTCCTGTTCCTGCTACTGTTGCTACTGCTCCTGCTACTGTTGCTGCTGTTCCTGCTACTGTTGCTGCTTCTCCTGCCACTGTTGCTGCTGCTCCTGCTACTGTTGCTACTGCTCCTGCTACTGTTGCTGCTGCTCCTGCTACTGTTTCTGCTGCTCCTATGTGTGCATTTTTTCCTTCTGATAGTTCCCTTCAGAAATTTGTTTGTTATCAATGTTTGCAACATTTTGTTTGCCTATGCACTAGAGGTATTTACGCCTCAGGTTCATATTGACTTCCGCAGCTCCGGTCAATATTGGTTGCAATGGTTGCTTTTTCCTGCAAATTTTCTGACTTTTGCTCTGAAATCGCAGTAGCAACGTTACATTCTTATTTATGCTTGATATATGACACTGATTACTTTTATGATGTTACTCTGGTTGTTGCAGTTTTAATAGATTATTTTCTTCTTCTCTTTTTTCTTTTCTTCTTCTTCTTTTTCTTCGGCTTCTCCTCCTCCTCCTCCTCCTCCTCCTCTTCATTATTATTATTATTATTATTATTATTATTATTATTATTATTATTATTATTATTATTATTATTATTATTATTATTATTATTATTATTATTATTATTATTATTTATTATTATTATTATTATTATTATTATTATTATTATTATTATTATTATTATTATTATTATTATTATTATTATTATTATTATTATAAAAACAATAATAATAATAATTATTTTTACTATTAGAGTTTCTGTTAACGTTACTATACTATATAATGTATTTAAACATTCTATAAAAGCTTAACTAAGTGAGCATTTGAACTGCCAGAACTTTTACCCTTTTATTATTCTACAGAAAATGAAGTTTAACTTTAATACCCCTTTTAATATTAATTTAATTTAAAGTCAACATTTATACTTCAATATTTTTATTATTAATAAAAATTAATGACGACAATTATAGTCAATCAGCGGCAAGTATCAGTCAGCGGAAGGATCAGTCAGTGACAAGGATCAGTCAGTGACAAGGATCAAGTCAGTGGCAAGGATCAGTCAGTGGCAAGGATCAGTCAGTGGCAAGGATCAGTCAGCGGAAGGATCAGTCAGTGGCAAGGATCAGTCAGTGGCAAGGATCAGTCAGTGGCAAGGATCAGTCAGTGGCAAGGATCAGTCAGCGGCAAGGATCAGTCAGTGGCAAGGATCAGTCAGTGGCAAGGATCAGTCAGTGGCAAGGATAAGTCAGTGGCAAGGATCAGTCAGCGGAAGGATCAGTCAGTGGCAAGGATCAGTCAGCGGAAGGATCAGTCAGCGGCAAGGATCAGTCAGCGGCAAGGATCAGTCAGCGGCAAGGATCAGTCAGAGGCAAGGATAAGTCAGTGGCAAGGATCAGTCAGCGGAAGGATCAGTCAGCGGCAAGGATCAGTCAGCGGCAAGGATCAGTCAGTGGCAAGGATCAGTCAGCGGAAAGCATCAGTTAGCGGCAAGGATCAGTCAGTGGCAAGGATCAGTCAGTGGCAAGGAGCCGTCAGTGGCAAGGATCAGTCAGCGGAAAGCATCAGTTAGCGGCAAGGATCAGTCAGTGGTAAGGATCAGTCAGTGGCAAGAATCAGTTAGCGGCAAGGATCAGTCAGCGGCAAGGATCAGTCAGTGGCAAGGATCAGTCAGTGGCAAGGATTAGTCAGTGGCAAGAATCAGTTAGCGGCAAGGATCAGTCAGTTGCAAGGATCAGTCAGCGGCAAGGATCAGTCAGTGGCAAGGATCAGTCAGTGGCAAGGATCAGTCAGTGGCAAGGATCAGTCAGTGGCAAGAATCAGTCAGTGGCAAGGATCAGTCAGTGGCAAGGATAAGTCAGTGGCAAGGATCAGTCAGTGGCAAGGATCAGTCAGCGGAAGGATCAGTCAGTGGCAAGGATCAGTCAGCGGCAAGGATCAGTCAGCGGCAAGGATCAGTCAGCGGCAAGGATCAGTCAGTGGCAAGGATCAGTCAGCGGAAAGCATCAGTTAGCGGCAAGGATCAGTCAGCGGCAAGGATCAGTCAGTGGCAAGGATCAGTCAGCGGCAAGGATCAGTCAGTGGCAAGGATAAGTCAGCGGCAAGGATCAGTCAGTGGCAAGGATCAGTCAGCGGAAAGCATCAGTTAGCGGCAAGGATCAGTCAGCGGCAAGGATCAGTCAGTGGCAAGGATCAGTCAGTGGCAAGGATCAGTTAGCGGCAAGGATCAGTCAGCGGCAAGGATCAATCAGTGGCAAGGATCAGTTAGCGGCAAGGATCAGTCAGCGGCAAGGATCAGTCAGTGGCAAGGATCAGTCAGTGGCAAGGATCAGTCAGTGGCAAGGATCAGTCAGTGGCAAGGATAAGTCAGTGGCAAGGATCAGTCAGTGGCAAGGGTCAGTCAGTGGCAAGGATCAGTCAGTGGCAAGGATCAGTCAGTGGCAAGGATCAGTCAGTGGCAAGGATCAGTCAGTGGCAAGGATCAGTCAGTGGCAAGGATCAGTCAGTGGCAAGGATCAGTCAGCGGCAAGGATCAGTTAGCGGCAAGGATCAGTCAGTGGCAAGGATCAGTCAGTGGCAAGGATCAGTCAGTGGCAAGGATCAGTCAGTGGCAAGGATCAGTCAGTGGCAAGGATCAGTCAGCGGAAGGATCAGTCAGTGGCAAG
>WNWK01017122.1:0-43142 GCA_009830355.1 Cherax destructor | reverse complement strand
TCCGAATTGATCAGCCGTCGCCCTGCCACAAATTCACCTATGTTCTTGAGGATGGGGGCGGCTAGGCGAAGAGCAACACCAATCCGAATGGCGTGTGGGCGGAGTCGAGTGCCCAGGGAGGAATTGGGAACAGCTGAAGGAAATCTCCTGAGTGTGGTGCCTTCACTGATAGGAGACGAGCTTTGTCGTTTCCTGAAGCGTTGGTGAGCATTGAGTTGGCGATTTTTTCCGTGATTGGTTTGTGCTTTTTTGGAGGAGCTAGTCTACTGGAGGAGTCTGCAAGGGTGTCCCACCGCATTGCTGCTTCAGTGAACCTGGGGTCTTGAGCTCCTACCGCGTCTCTCAAGCCTTCGGGGACGATCTTCTTGACTAATCCACTGGAAGCCAAACACGAAGACAAAAAAGCAGGTAAATCTACCTGCGTTGCTTTACACCCTATATCTCCCAGTCGCACTGGGAGGGTTGCCTGAACCCATTCCCGATCCTCTAATGACAGATTCAGGGCCTTCTTAAAGGTTGATCTCAGGTGTGCATGATATTCGTCGAGTGTTGGGTTGTCAAAAGAGGGTGCGCACCTCAGGAAGTAAGTGAGTCTTGACATAGTAAGACACCTTGTGAGGAGATACAGGGCATTCATGGTCATCGAGATCGCTTATTCGCTCCTCCATTCTCTTCAGGTCATTCAATTTGTCCTTGAGGACCGTGTCGATGCCTGGTGACCCAGCGGTGCTCCCAAGACGGAGTGGTAGTAGAGACTTCTGGGAGGATTGTTCGCACAGCATTGATTATTTCCTGGTTCATTGTGATGATTTCACACTTGGAGGGATTGAGGATGAGCCCCAAGTCTTCTCCTGTGTTTCACCAGTTTTAGGTCCTCTAACAGGGACTCTTCAGTACCTGCTAGAGACCCATCATCCAGGTACCAGATGTTGAGCTCGCTGCATAGGCTGGAAGTTAGTTATCTAGCTGCCAAGCCGATTAGGTAAAACTGGTCAATTAGCAAGAACTCATCTAAAATTAAGTCCTTTCTAAAATGTTCTCTTATACGTTTAAAGATATATATTTTTCATTTATGTTAATGTAAGAATTTATAATTTTGTAACAAGAGAAACTTTGAAAACCTACCTAACCTTATTACAAGAAGCGCAATTTAATTTAGCCTAACCCAACTAAATATATTTTAGATACGTTAACATTAATTTAATAATAAACAAACACAATTAAATATATTTTTTCGTTATTTTCAGAATGATTTTGGCGAAATTATTGCATACACAAATTTTCACTTGTCTTATATGGCAAGGTGAGCGTTGCTATTTAAGCCAAAATTGGAAGTTTTACCTAATCGAACGACATATATATATATATATATATATATATATATATATATATATATATATATATATATATATATATATATATATATATATATATATATATATATATATATATTGTTTCTACGTCCACAGCAAGACTGAAACCTGCTAACTCTATATCAGAGTCGTCAGTAATTTATCATGGGGCCAGACCCTAGATAAGTATGGGCGCCTAGCCGAAGCTAGACGATGTTACCCCATACCCCGAGGCTCCAGGCTCGTTTTCAAAGTTATTTCATCAAATACTGCCACTTGCAGTGGATAACGAAAGAGATTTGAAATGCTTAACAATTCGCAAACAGGCGAAATTATTTACAAAATTGTCTCTACGTCCACAGCAGGACTCGAACCTGCTTGGGGTATGCCTTGGGGTATGGGGTAATATCATGTAGTTTCGGCTAGGCGCCCATGCTTATGTGGGGTTTGACTCCGTGGTAAAGTACTGTGGACTCTGATACACAGTTAGCAGGTTCGAGTCCTCTACATGTTTTCTTTAATTGTTGATTTTAATGATTCATGGAGCATATGAATTCAAGTTAATCGTAATAAACGACTGTAAATGAATAACAGAAATTGGCAGGTCCATCGCTCTTCCACCTGAGTTACCGAAATAGTGATGATACTGTTTTATATGTTGGACTCTAAAAGAAAGTTGATGGATTTTTGTGGCATTCATGACGAATAGTTCTAGAAAATGAGGTTGGCCAATCAATTCGTTCTCAACTGTGAGTAAAATAACTGACTCGAATTTAAACAAAACACAACAGGGAAGAATCGCTCAACCTAATCTAATCTTTCATGAGGCAAGCTAACTTATTCCTGTAATGATTTACCAGTTGTGTCATCAATACATGTTTCACAGCCAGCATCACTGTATAAACATGAACTAGCATCACTGAATGAACATAAATAAGTGTCACTATATAAACATAAATAAAGACCACTGTATAAACATGAGTATGACTGCGTAAACAAGAATAAATATCACGTATAAACAGGAATAAGTATTTTTGAATAAACATGAATAAGTATCACTGCATAAGTATCACTGTATAACCATGAATGGGGATCAAAAGAGCTTCTTGCAATACACATATCTACCATTATTGTTTCAACAGGTTTCTTAGTCAGTTGCAAAGGCTGAATAAAAGTGAATACACGTCATAAATGCATCTAATACGTTGATAATTTTGAAAATTATGAAAGTATGTAATTAGACAGGTCAATATTGCTCATGATTTTACAAAGTTAGTCTCCAACAACTTGATAAAAAAGTTTACTAAGCACAACACTGATTGATAACTTCATAAATTTGTAAAATTTCGTTTACTTAATACTTACTTCTTTTAGTGGTAGAAAATATGTTTATGTTGTCTTTGAGACGGCCAGTTGCAGGTTGGCGGTTCATCACTAAGTAGTTACTAGGAATTGTCACTGAAAACTACGAAAGTGATGTAAACGCAGAACTACTCAGTTTCTTGTTTCTGATCATAACGTCCGTGATTACACTACTTGATTTCTCAAACTTCAAATATGCGATTTTTATATTTTTCCTCTAAATTATAAAGGGACTTAGTTAAAAATTCCACTAACCTATAAAGGTAATATCAATTTCAAACGTTTGAATCGTTATGGAAGAAGTGAAGGAAAACGTTCAGATATCTGGGAGTGGACTTGTCAGCAGATGGGTCTAAGACTAGATGAAGTGATGAGGGGAAAAAAGTATGTGGTGCATTAAAGCAACTGTGGAGACAAAGAACTGTATCCGCGGAAGCAAAAAGGAAAGTGTATGAGAGTATTATGGTGCCAACGCTCTTTTATGGGTGTGCAGCTTGGGTTGTGAATGTTGCAGCAAGAAGGAGGCTGCAAAAAGTGCTGTCGAGTCTTAAGGCACTGTGTGTTGTGAATATTATGTAGAGAATTCGTAGCCCTTAGGGCTCACTAAAGTTTCAGTAAGGGTTTGTTGAGGTGGGTTAGACATTTAGATAAGAAGGAATAAAATAGGATGACTTTTAGGGTGTATAAATCTGTGGTGCAGGGAAGGCAGGGTAGGGGGTCGTCCTAGGAAAGGTTGGATGGAAGGGGTAAAGGAAATTTTGTGTCCTAGGGATTTAGACATATAGCAAGTGTGTGTGAGCGTGTTAAATATGAATGAATTGAAGCAAGTGTTTTGATGACTTGGCGTATTTATGAAGGGATTTGATGAAAACGGTCATCCGGACTTGAGTCCTGGAGATCAGGAGTACAATGCCTGTAATCTGGAGGAGTGGGGGATATTTGTAGTTTTAAACTGTAGTATCGGCTCGCCTCTTGCAAGACAGTGATGGACTGAGTGATGGTGAAATTGTTTCTTCTTTTTGGGGCCACCATGCCTCGGTGGGAAACGATTTCATATATTTGAGTAAATATAATAGGAAATTATATGCAGGCCTTTTACTCTCTTAAGAACAGACAAATTGTAAAGTACGATGCGTGTCTTGTGTAGTGATGAGAATAGTGTTTGGCGAGGGGTGATAACCATGGCCTTGGGTGGTGAATGTGGTGTGGGGTGTTAGTGCGGTGAGACTGATTTGTGATGTGGGGTGATGAGTGAGTTGCTATATTTGATGGTAAATTAATAGGATTATGAGGTAATATGGTACAGAATTGACAAGTGTGGTGAGCGTGGCTAGTATGGTGTGGTGATGAGTGTTATAGTGTTTGGATGGGGTGTTGATGAATATGGCCTAGAATTATGAGTGTGGGTGTTAGGCGTGAGACTGTTGTGTGGGGTGATGAGTGGTTGCTGTAGTGTTGGATGGTGAGTGTTGAGGTGAATATGGTACAGAATTACGAGTGTGGTGTGGCGTGGCTAGTATGGTGTGGGGTGATGAGTGTAGTATGAGTGTATTTTGATGGTGTTTTGTATGTGAATATGATGTGCATGTAGTGTACGAATGTTGTGGGATAGTGTGTCGTGCGTGCTATGTTTTGTTTTTGTGGTGTGGTAAGCGTGGTATGTGTTGTGTGGTGACGAATGGTATGAGTTGGCGAGTGTGATGTGGGTGAAGAATTAGTGTGGGAGGTATGCGTGGTGTAGTGGTGTTGGGTGTGGTATGGTGTGGTGTGGTGAGTCATTGCGTGGGGGCTTGGCTTGTTATGTGCATAAACTCCGGGTGTGTCTTAAGGCTACTCTTCATTATTAGTCTGATAAAGAGTTAGTCTTGGCTGAGGTCACGCTTGAGGGACGAGGCGCTGCCAGTAAATTAACACCATTCAAATATTCTGTAATTATGAAGTACCGTGCTGAGTGAATATCCTCTCACCGAGGGCAGGAAGATACAGTGTGCGTGTATACACATATTCAGCGGAGAGAGAGAGAAAATGAAAGCAATGCTGGCCAGAAATCTTTTTTCCCTTACAAAGAGGAAGGATGAGCTGGCAGATTATTTATGAAACATGAGTATCTTACATTCTGTGTGAAAACGAGGATTTCATCATATTATTTACCGGGAGATGGAGGACCAATAACTCAATCTAACGAAAGGCAGCAAAACGGTGTGGATTTTTTTTCTTTGGGTTCATTTTTTTTCAGTTCTTTCTTGAGATGTATTTCACGAGAGCCGTCTAACGTATATGGTAAAGGGCCCCTTGCATATTTCGACTCGGACTCACTTCATTTTGAGCTGAGTGAGCTAAGTGGATGGACTTATGAAAATTTCCTAACTCTCAATGCTTTTTAACCATTAATTCGAATGTATTCATACATCTGAGATATAAGTAGGGATATTAGTATTCATCATGGAAATCTGAGTCTTGAAAAAGTTCAAATTTCACAGAGAATATTGTATTTTTCCGATATACAGGTAATTGTGTGTCAGCACTTTTATCAATATAAGTTATGTGTAAAGTCAAAGTCAATCTCCTTACAAGTATAACAGCAGTAATAATACATTAGGAGAGATATTGGTAGCACTATAATCACTAATAATAGTAACATCACAGACAATACTGGTTCAACTAACATCAGAAGAAATAGCAACAGCAGAATAATAAAAAAAGGCCTTAGCTTCACACAAACACGCAAAAAAAAATCCCACCTCTATACACACACACACATATCAACAGCAGTAATACTGAGCTTTTGCATAAATTACATAGGTCTCTCCAGCGTTCGGCAAATTCTGATTCGAGCTTCTGTATTATAAAGGACGACTAAAATAGTGGGTAAGAGAACAGGTCCTATCACTGTCCCAAAACATTCCTATATTACCCAGCAAAAGTGGCAGCTGGCACTGGGTTACAACAGCATGATTCCGGAACTGGAGTTACTGCACTTTTCCCTTAGAATAAGATCAAAACACATTACCTCACATTAACCAGATGCTTTACAACATCTTCGGGTTTAGTACTTTAGAATTAATTTTATAATTATTTTAGCATTTATTGCTGTACCCCTTCAATGCCATGGTAATAGAATGAAGGAAGAAAATATATTCCAACAATGAGAAAAGATACTCAAATTTCATGATATATTTCTTAATAATACGAGACAGTTGTTTTCTTCCATGATTTCTAACTGACTCAGAGTTAATTGTAGATATATCAACGGAACATAAACCTGCTAAAATAACAAGAACTCTCATGATAGTTTAATAAGACTGGAATAACCCGAGAATCTTTACCCCAATTTACACACAAATATAACTTGTAGGAGTGGGGGATGTAGGAGTAGGGGATGTAAGTGTGGTGGATGTTGGAGTGGGGATGGTGTGGGGGATGGTGGGGATGGTGTGGGGATGTGGAATGGAGATGAGGAGGGAGATGTAGGAATATGGGATGTAAGTGTGGGAGATGTAGGAGTAGGGGATATAGGAGTGGGGATGTAGGAGTGGGGGATGTAAGAGTGAGAAGTAGGAAAGGGGGATGAAGAGTGTGGGATGTAGGAGTTGAGATGTAGCTGTGGGATGAAAGAGTAGGGATGGTGAGGGGACTAGGAGTATGGATGTAAGAGTGAGGATGACTTGTGAGATAGTGTGAAAAGAGGAGTGGGGATGAGAGTTGGGGATATAGGAGTAGAGGATGCATGCGAGAGGATGTGTGAGGATGTAGGTGTGACGGATGTATGAGTAGGGTGGTGTAGGGATCCAGGAGTGGGGGATGAGAAGTGAGGATGAGTGGGGATGTGAAGTGGGGATGTAGAAGTGGGGATACAGGAGTGAGAATGTAGGAGTGGGGATGTAGGAGTTGGATGATGAGATGTGGGAGATGAAGGAGTGGAGGATGTAGGAGTGAAGATGCTAGGATGGGGATGCGTGAGGATGTAGGAATGGGGATGTAGGAGTGGGAATGTAGGTGTGGGGATGTAGGAGTGAGGATGTAAGAAAAGGATGTAGGAGTGGTGGATGTAGGACTGGAAATGAGGAATAGGAGATGTAGGAGGTAGGATGTAGGAATGTGGATTTAGAGTGAGATGTAGTAGAGGAAGTAGGAGTGGGATGAGGAGTGGGGATGTAAGTGTGGGGATGTAGGAGTGTGTTGTAGACGTGAAAATGTAGAGTGGAGGATATACAAGTGGGGCATGTAGGAGTGGGAAGTAGAGTGGGGATGAAAAGTGAGGAAAGTTGGAGTGGAGGATAGAGTGCAAGATGTAGGTGTGGGGATGAAGAAGTGGGGATGAGGTGTGGGGATATATGTGTGGATATGTAGGAGTGGGAATGAAGTGAAAGATGTGGAGGGAGGATGAAGTAGAGGGATGTAGGTGCAGTGAAAGGAGTGGGGATGTAGGTGCAGGGTGAAGGAGTGAGGATGAGGTGTGGGGATGGTGTGGGATGGTAGGTGCAGGGCATGTAGTGTAGGGATTATGCGGATAAGATGGAGGATGTAGGAGTGGAAATGTTGGATGGGCTTGAAAGTGTGGAGGATGTAAGAGTGGGAGATGTGAGAGCTTGGGATGAGGTTTGGGAGATGTAGGGTAGGAGGTGTAGGAATAGGGGATGGTGATGGGTGATGAGGAATGAGGGTGTTGAAGTGTTGAATGAAGGATTGGAGATGTAGGGGGGGGGGTTTAGGGGGGGTTTTTGAGTATGTAAAAAGGGATGGGGAGGGGGATGGGATGGGGGATATGGGAGAGGGGAGGGGATGGGAGATAAGGAGGGGGGGGATGAAAGTGGGGATGAGGAGGGGGGAGAGGTGGGGGGGATGAGGGGGAGGGATGGGATGGGGGAAAGAGGATTTGGAGGAAGAGGAGGGGGGGGACTGGGGAAAAAAAGGGAAGGGGGACTGGGGAATGGAACGGGGGCTGCGTGGCGGCTGATCAACAGGGTAAATGTGCCCTTTCCCACCGGGAATTCTACCCCGGGCCAGCGTCGAATCACGAGCCATATTTTCTGAACCTTTCAAAGCTACACACCCGAGGGCCCCCAAATTATCCAAGCCATTAATAGATGCGGGGAATGTGTTCGACAACTTGGTCAAAGGGCGGGGAAGATACTAATAGTTTCAAGAATCAACCCGTTGGGAAAAGGCGTTTTCAGTTATGGGAGGAACAAAAAAAAAGAATTTGTATGAAGAAAAAGTAAAAACCAAATCAGTCATCTATTTGAACTTTCCCCCTGGAGATTTATAATGATACAGTGAAACGAGATGTATAATGTTGACTGACTGCAGCAGAATATGTAAAAAATTAATCTCTCTGGGACACATCTAAATGTTGCCAGTGTGAAACCTGGAGTGGAGGTGGAGTGAATGTTGCCAGTGTGTAACCAGGAGTGGAGGTTGAGGAATGTTGCCAGTGTAATCAGGAGGAGGAGTGAATGCTGCCAGTGTGTAACCAGGAGTGGAGGTGGAGTGAATGTTACCAGTGTGTAAACCTGGAGTGGAGGTGGAGTGTAGGATATGCTGACAGGCTAGGATCGGCTGAAATATTCAGGTTATTGTGGAAAAGCCAGAATCGGCTGGGATAGCCTAGGATAGTTTGAATTGCAGATAGTGTGGGATAGGACAGAATTGTTCAGCATAGTGTGATAGCCAGAATAGGGGCTTGTAAGACAGTGAAATAGGCTTAGGATAATATAGGATAGTGTGATAGGTTAGGGTAGGTCAGATAGCCTTTGATAATGTGGAATAGGCTAGGTTAGGCTGGATTGCCAACGATACTGTAGTATAAGCAGGACAGGCCGACAGCCTAGAACAGTGGGATTGGCTTAGGATAGTGTGCAGATAGGTCATATAGCTTAGGATAGTGAGGATAAATAGATAGTCCTTAAGATAGTGTGGGATATTCTGGGAGAGGATAAGATAGCCCAGGAGAGTGGATAGGCTGGAAAGCCTAGGATAGTGTGGATAGGCTAGGATATGCTGTGATAGCCTAGGATATTTAGACAGGGCTCTGGACAGTGTGGAATAGGTCTGGAAAGCCCAGGATAGTGTGCAATAGGGTATGATTAGCCCAGGATAGTGTACAACAGGGTATGATTGAGCCCAGGATAGTGTTGCATAGCCCAGGATAGTGTGATAGGCCGGGTTTTGCACAAATGCATTGCGCTAGGATAGTTAGGTTAAACATGATAGCCCAGGACAGCGTGACAGGCCAGACAGTGTGGGACAGGCCAGGCTAGCTGACAGCCTAGGACATCATGGGATAAGCCAGGACACCTGTGTCAACCTAGGATATGCAGATAGCTAGACAGGCTGAACAGTCTGAAGATAGTGTCGGATAAGCCAGATGTTTGTGGTATGTCTATAACATTGTGGACAGGTAGACAGTGTGACTGGATGGAATAGTCCAGATACCGTGAACAAGCCAGACAGCCCAGGATTACTGTGACAGGCCAGATAGCCCAGATGGTGTGGGATAGGCTGGGACTGGGCTCCAGGATAGTGATAGGGCAGGGTAGGTAATGAGCCAGCAACATAGGGTGGACAATCCAGGACAGCATAGAACGGTGATGCTTCAGACAGCCCAGACGGTGTGACATGCCAGGATGTCTAAGACTGTGATAGGGCCGATACCAGATACCTCAGATAGGCCGATATTCCAGACAGTGGGACAGACCAGGACATGTGACAGGCGAGACAGTGTGATACAGGTTAGGTTAGTGTGGATATGCCCTGGACTCAGGTTAGTGTGGACAGACCAGGACAGCCCAGACTGGGTGCGTGATAGGCAAAGATAGGCTGACAGCATAGGATAGCAAGTCTAATAGGGCCAGGGATATCCTAGGCCAGTAGGATTGGCCAGGATAGGCTGACAGCCTTAGATAGTGTGATAGCCTGGGATAGCCTTGTGACAGTGGACATGCCAGGACAGCCGCGACAATGTCTGAGAAGCTAGATAGCCGACAGCCTTGACAGTGTGGGACAGGCCAGGATATTCCAGGATCAGGTGATAGCCATGATAGCCTAGGATAGTGTGGGATAAGGTAGGATAGTCTTGGATTGCCTAGGATTGTGTGGGATCGGCTAAGATAGGCTGGGATAGCATAGGATAATGTCTAATAGGCTAGGATATCCTAGGTTAGTGTGGGATTGGCTAGGATAGGCTGGGATAGCCTTGGATAGTGTAGGATAGCCTGGGATAGCCTAGGATAGTGTGTGATATGCTAGGATAGTGAGTTATAAGCTAGGATAGGCTGCAATAGCGTTGGATAGTGTATGATACGCTAGGATAGCCTAGGGTAGTGTGGGATAGGCTGATATAGATTAGGATAATGTGGGATACGCAGAGATAGCCCAGGATAATTTGCGAAATGGAAGGATTCCCAAGGATAGTGTAGGATAGGCTGGGATAGCCTAGGAGTGTGGGATTGGCTAGAATCGGCTGTGATTGCCTAGGATATGCTGGGATAGGCTAGGATCGGCTGAAATAGTCTAGGTTATTGTGGAAAAAGCTAGAATCGGCTGGGATAGCCAAGAATAGGATAGCCTAGGATAGTGAGGGATAGGCTAGGATAGCCTAGGATAGTTTGGAATTGCTAGGATGGTTTGGGATAGGCTAGGAAAGCGTGGGATAGGCTAGAATAGCCTAGCATAGTGTGTGATAGGCTAGAATAGCTTAGCATAGTGTGGAATAGGCTAGGATAATATAGGATAGTGTGGGATAGGTTAGGGTAGGCTGGGATAGCCTAGGTCAGTGTGGGATAGGCTAAGGTAGCCTAGGATAGTGTGCGATAAGCTTGGATAGCTTAGGATAGTGTGGAATAGGTTAGGTTAGGCTGGAATAGCTTATGATACCGTGGTATAGGCTATGATAGGGTTGAATAACCTAGGATAGTGTGGGATAGTTTAGGATAGGCATGACATCACGAGGTGATTTCAGCAGACGTCCAGGGTGACGTCGGGGAGTGATGTCGTGAAGGATGTCATGGGGTGACATCGTGAGGTGACATCATTCAACACAGTTATAAGCTAGGATAGTCTGAAATAGCCTATTATATTGTGGGATAGGCTACGATACATTGGGATAGGCTGGAATTGCCTACGATACTGTGGGATAGGCTGATAGCCTAGGATAGTGTGAGATCGGGTAAGATAGGCTGTTGTAGCCTAGGAGAGTGTGGGAATGGCTAGGATAGCTTAAGATAGTGTGCGAGAGGATAGAGTAGGCTGGGATGGTTTAGGATATTGTGAGATATGCTAGGATAGTGTGGGATAGGCTCGAATAGCCTAGGATAGTTTGGAATAGGCTAGAATTTGCCTACGATAGTGTGTGATAGGCTAGGATAGCCTAGGATAGTGAGGTATAAGCTTGGATAGGTTGCGATAGCGTTGGATAGTGTATGATACGCTAGGATAGCCTAGGGTAGTGTAGGATAGGCTGATATAGATTAGGATAATGTGGGATACGCAGGGATAGTTCATGATAATTTGCGAAAGGAAAGGATTCCCTAGTATAGTGTGGGATAGGCTGGGATAGCCTAGGACAGTGTGGGATTGGCTGGAATCGGCTGGGATTGCCTAGGATAGGCTGGGATAGGCTAGAATCGGCTGGAATAGCCTAGGTTATTGTGGAAAAGGCTAGAATCGGCTGGGATAGCCAAGAATAGGATAGCCTAGGATAGTGAGGGATAGGCTAGGATAGCCTAGGATAGTGAGGGATAGGCTAGGATAGTGTGGGATAAACTAGGATAGTGTTTGATAGGGTAGGATAGGGTAGGATAGCCTGGGATAGTGTGGGATAGGCTATGATAGCCTAGGAGAGAGTGGGATAGGCTAGAATAGCATAGGATAGTGTGCTATAGGCTACGATATCGTAGGATAATATGGGGTAGGGTAGAATAGTGTAGGATAAGCTGGATAACCTACGATAGTGTGGAATAGGCTAGGATAATATAGAATAGTGTGGGATAGGTTAGGGTAGGCTGGGATAGCCTAGGACAGTGTGCGATAAGATAGGATAGCTTAGGATAGTGTGGAATAGGCTAGGTTAGGCTGGGGTAGCTTACGATACTGTGGTATAGGCTAGGATAGGGTGGGATAACCTAGGATAGTGTGGGATAGTTTAGGATAGGCTCAGACAGTCTAGGATAGTGTGTTTTATGGTAGGATAGGCTGAGATAGCCAATTATATAGTGGGATAGTCTACGATAGTTTGGGATAGGCTGGGATATCCTAGGATACTGTGGGATAGACTGGGAAAGCCTAGGATAGTGTGGGATACGGTAAGATAGGCTGTTGTAGCGTAGGAGAGTGTAGGATTGGTTAGGATAGCTTAGGATAGTGTGCGATAGGCTAGGATAGGCTGGGGTAGTTTAGGATAATGTGAGATATGCTAGGATAGTGTGAGATAGGCTCGGATAGCTTAGGATAGTGTGGAATAGGGTAGGATTGAGTGGGATAGGCTAGGATAGCCTAGGATAGTGTGGGATAGGCTAGTATAGGCTTGGATAGCCAAGGATTGTGTGGAATAGCCTACGATAGTGTGGGATAGGCTAGGATACCCCAGGATAGTGTGGGATAGGCTAGGTTAGGCTTGGATAGCCTAGGATAGTGTGGGATACGCTAGGATAGGCTGGGATAATCTTGGATAGTGTGGGATAAGCTAAGATAGGCTAGGATAGCCTAGGATATTGTGTGATAGGGTAGGATAGTGTGGGATAGGCTGGTATAGCCTAGGATAATGTTGGATACTCTTGGATAGCCTAGGATAGTGTGGGATAGGTTAGGATAGCGTAGGATAGTGTGGGATATTCTGGGATAGCCTATAATTGTATGGGATAGTGGAGGATATACTGGGATTGCCTAGGATTGTGTATAATAGGGTAGGATAGGCTGGAATAGCCTAGCATAGTGTGGGATAGGCTAGGATAGGCTGGGATAGTCTTGAATAGTGTGGGATAAGCTAGGATAGGCTAGGATAGCCTAGGATATTGTGTGATAGGGTAGTATAGTGTGGGATAGGCTGGTATTGCCTAGGATACTGTGGGATATGGTAGGATAGCCTAGGATAGTGTAGGATAGCGTAGGATTGTGTGGGATAGACTGGGAGTACCTAAGATAGTGTGGGATAGGGGAGGATATACTGGGATTGCCTAGGATTGTGTGTAATAAGGTAGGATAGGCTGGAATAGCCTAGCATAGTATGGGATAGGCTAGGATAGCCTATGATAATTCGTCATTTAAAGAACTCGGCTGTTTCTCTACCTTTGTGCTGGTAAATACTGTTATTCTACCTCATACCACCAGGACCGAGCTACCATTTCTACAACATTCAACATTTTCCCTCTACCTCTGTTGCCTCTCTCTCTAGTTGTCTACCACGGCCGTCAGCCTACTCCCTTAATTAAGCTGCTGAGTATTTTCATAGGCTTTAGAGCGGGTCTTTACAATAGTCACGATCGCCTGTGACCACACTGCGGTATCACTGGCTTCCCGTTGTACTACAGCTATTCCTGTGTGCGTTGCCATACCAAGGGCAGATTAAAAAAACACCATTCTGTACATATTAGGCTTCCTTCATTTGATTTATGTATATATTTTTTTCCATTTGCTTGACTTACGACGAGTTCATATATAATTGTTTAATGTTTGAGTTTTTGCTTTTATGTAAATTGGTTATCTTACTGTTATAATTTACTTTCCCATATTTTCTTTCCATAAGTAGGACGGGGTCCTTTCAAATGCTCTTTGAGGATTTGAAGGGCCTTTACACCTTCACATTGCGTGAGAAATTTAGACTTACTATCACTGTTAATAACTTTAACAATCCTGTTCATATCAGTCTTTATTATCATAAATTTCAAATTTATACAAATTGCCTCCTTCTAGTGTCCTTTCATTATTAAGATTTAAAATTTCTTTATATCAATTTATGTGGGAATGAAGCGGGGTTTAAGAAAAAGGATATTTTTGTAATGCAATCTAATATTTTGTGACTTCAAGATTGTGTTCAGTTAAAGCATTTCTGCACACATACAAATTTCTTATATTAATTCTACTGATAAATTAACTTGAATTTTAATATATAAAAGATTACATACCAACTTCATTATTCATCGGGCGTAGTTAGTAGGGAATCTGTTTTGACACAATAGTTCCTGTTTTCCCCCACTATTTGACTGCTAGATATAAGAATTCTCACAATATTCATGTGTGTACTCAAAGCGCTGTGCAAATGGGGGAACTTGGCTGCTTCCCTCGCCCCGGAACCTTTTATTCATCCATATATATATTTTCACAAACATATTTAATTTGTAGAGATTATTTCGACCGGATAAATGATTAATTAGGTAACATGTTTGTCCAGACTCATCGTTCAATTACCTCTCAGCAAATTGACCTTTGTCTTGATGTAGTCAGAATTCTTTGGTAAAATCTTAATGTTTATTAGATTTATAACATTTTGTTATAAATCACGTCGTTCAAGGAGGGAGTCACCATGCATCATATCGCCATTATTTTCCTTTTCACATCAATTTTTAACTTTACAATGTGTGTCCTCTTAATGCTGTTAATGAGTCTCTCGCTCCCTCGCGGAAGAAGTCTTAGGAGATCGCCCACCACATTTCACTATCTAGCCTGTGCATGAATATATATACCTATGTTCCACCCAATGTACAGACACATATTATAAATCTAGAGAGAATAAATTAAAATTAAGTATTGGCTACTAAGAAACAAGTATTAAGTTCGTCTTTAGTTGCATTGCATCTGGCATAGGCAACGAGAGATTAATTAAATACCCGAATGATGGTCTACTTAAAGTTTTCAAGCTTTGTCTTACCCATGGGTATCTCTTGAAGCGACACCCTATTTTATTTGTTACGAATTATGATATTATATATATATATATATATATATATATATATATATTTTTTTATTAACACATCGGCCGATTCCCACCAAGGCAGGGTGGCCCGAAAAAGAAAAACTTTCATCATCATTCACTCCATCACTGTCTTGCCAGAAGGGTGCTTTACACTACAGTTATAAAACTGCAACATTAACACCCCTCCTTCAGAGTGCCGGCACTGTACTTCCCATCTCCAGAACTCAAGTCCGGCCTGCCGGTTTCCCTGAATCCCTTCATAAATGTTACTTTGCTCACACTCCAACAGCACGTCAAGTATTAAAAACCATATGCCTCCATTCACTCCTATCAAATACGCTCACACATGCTTGCTGGACGTCCAAGCCCCTCGCACACAAAACTTCCTTTACCCCCTCCCTCCAACCTTTCCTAGGCCGACCCCTACCCCGCCTTCCCTCCACTACAGATTTATACACTCTCGAAGTCACTCTGTCTCGTTCCATTCTCTCTACATGTCCAAACCACCTCAACAACCCCTCCTCAGCTCTCTGGACAATCGTTTTGGTAATCCCTCGTGGAGGGAGGGAGCCAGTTTGTGGTGCCCAATACGTTTTGTGTGTAAATGAAGAACCAACATGGTTGGCAAGGGCCAGTTTCATCAGACATGATCGTGCGTATCCACCAGAGATTACACAGTAGTGACAATTCTCTGCGTCAGACCGTTGCTTCTGTATCAATGAAGTGCAGTGTGCTTATAGGAAGTTGCGGAGGTGTGGCGGTTTGTTTACCCTCTGTTTTCGGCCGGGATTGGGGGATTCCATATCACTGGATGCTGAACAGAAGAACAACCTCGCTTATTTGTGAGAACATGGCGATCAGTGTGCTAAATGGCCTAGGTTTTTCTAAATGGAATAATATGTGTATAACAATCAGCAAAAGTTAGTCAGTGATGTGCATCTTTAGTGAACAGATAGGGCCAGTCCCCTCGCCACCCATCCCTGGTCCTCTCCCCACATTCTAGTTTAGGCTTTCTTCCTGCCTGTCCAAGGGTGTTGCCTTTCAGTGCCTTTTAGTGTCTTTTACTACCCCACCTGCATCCCCCATGCATCCATACTGTCCTTCACCCGTCATCCCACAGCTGGTGCCCTTCCCCGCCCACGATGTCAGCAATGTCACAAGATGTGCCGGGTTCCCAGGAATCTCCACGACAGAGCCAACGCCGTGGAATCCGTCCACGAGGCATGTGCATTCAATCCCTCACACAATCCGTGCACACAATGGATGTCTCGGGTCCCAGAGAGCTCCAAATGGGAATAACCAACAGCCCCTCCCAGCAGACAGAGCTGAAAGTTACCGTGACTTCACCTCTACAGAGGACCTAAAATCTGCAATCAAATTAACTTTCATCAGGACGCTGACACACATCCCCAAAGCAGCTCGCCCTCAAGCTGCTAACAAATTGGCTGACCTCTTAAAGAAAGTCAATGATGCAACTTACTGCTATTTGGCAATGCCTGTCTGGCTGTCCCACCAAGGAGGGACATGTCCGTCTCCCCTTTAGGGCGACAATTCCCTGCCGGGCAAATGCCATCAACAGAACACCTGATGCCTCAAAAATCAGATCCCAGATTAGCAAAAAAATAGAAGAGGGTATTATTAGTGGAGCACTGAGAGGCTTATAGCCACTGAGGATACCATCGCCCCTAAGGACGTCGTTACAGCACAAACCCTGAAAAACAAACATCCACCCAGGGCTCCCAGTACCAACATTGACCTCCCTGACAGTGAAGAAGGTGAAGAAAATTTAACCCTACAGGACGCTGATGTGTATAAAGCCGCTGTGTCATTTATACAGTGCTCAGCAGGAGGTTTCACTGGTTTAAGGCCACAACAGTTAAAACAAATGCTCAATCCAGCACTTGGTGATGTTTCAGAGAGGCTGTTGTCTGAACTCACCAAATGTTCCAATTTGGCAGTGTCCCGGAGGCCATTCGACCCCTCTTCTTTGCTGCCTTACTATGTGCCCTCTGGAAAAGGGATGGAGGAATCAGGTCCATTGCAGTGGGCAACACCCTTCGGCGCCTTGTCGCCAAGGGTGAGTCAAGAGGCTGCTGCAATGTTGAAACCAACTCAGCTCGGTTTTAGTGTTCAACAGGGCTGTGAAATGAGTATACATCAACATGTGAGCTCAATATCTGGTTCTTGGAAGACGGTATCCTAGCTGGCACTACAGAATCTCTCCTACAAGACATCAGAAAAATTAAAGGCCTGGGAGAGAGCCTGGGCTTATTTTTAAACCCCACCAAATGCGAAATAGTTTCTACCAATCAACAGATCATTCAGAATATTAGTGCTGATTTACCAAGAGCACGAGCCATTGATCCAGCCAGCAGCATTCTGATACAAGTGATGCCTTCTACTTACTCACCAGGTGCCTGTCCATTTCCAAAGCTTAACTACTTCCTGAGATGCTTCCCCAGCCTTCATCAGTCCGAAACTCAAGGACCATGCTAGAGAGTGTTTTGAATCTTTCTCTTAAAAATGGAGAGTGGGGGGCTGGGAGTACGCAAATCCTCCCAGATTGCCCTACCAGCTTTCCTATCCTTTCCATAGCATCAAACGAGTTAAAACAAATTCTTCCAGACCACCTCAGTGATTCAGCAGGAACACAAGACCCTAGCTACACCAGTGCCATTACGGAATGGGAAACTCTCGTTGCACTAGTAACAAAACCTAGTGCAGCACTGGCCTACAAACAGTCAAGTTGGGATGGCCCCATCGCTGTGAGCGCACTTCACTCTTGGGACTTCCTCCAAACAGTTCCCATTTCGGCAATGGGAATACACCTCGACCCTAAGACTCTCTGTATTGCAATGGCTATCTGCCTCGCTACCCCAATTCACACGGAATATACGTGAATTTACACAGACCACTTGCTGTTGTTGTCTCTTTTCGATAATAAGAAGCCTAAAAAAAAAGATGTGCTTCGTGGTCTAAGGCAGTGAGCGTCGATGGGCATCACTGCACGCCTTCCTGCATCTGGACAGATACTGAAACACAGGAGACATTGCTGTGGCTGAGCTGTGACATAACAGGGTACGGTCTCCTCTGGAGCGGTGAAGCAGTCATCGTAGTAGTCGCTGCAGAGTTCACTCAACCTGCACAACCTGCTGGTGCCCTCGAGTGAGGCATCATCAGTAGTCGGCAACTGGGCAGGACTTCTTTTGGCAAGCAACTCAGGAGGACATTTCTCGACCGGTATTGTCGCTGGGGCTGTCACTGCCGGCGAGTGTGCAATCGTCGCAGAGAAGACTCAGCGAAACATCTGGAGGTCATAACAGCATACACAGTACTGCAGTGAGTGGGCTAGCAGTCAGTGACATCATCTTTGTGCAGGAGCTCACTGAAGCTGTGACAGGCTTAACTGCGGATTGACGAGTGACATTCCCCCGGCAGATGGAGTTACAGCAGAGGTTGGTCTAAGCGTCATCAGACTGGTTGTCTACATATAACTGCACTCTGGCGATCAGGTGAAGTGGAACGGGTCTCGATGGGGAAATCGTCGCAGGTACGATTCAGCAGGGCATTACGAGTGGCGAGCTCAGATGCTCGTAACTGACGCCTGAACTGACTAATGTAAGCTGTCAAGCGAGCAGGCGCTGGGTCACACAAAGGTGACAAAGTAACACACACGAGGTGCTTCACTGGTCTGGGCACAGAACATACTGTGGTTCACACAGCTGTGCTCAAGATTACACAGGACACACGCAAAACTGCACACACCAACTGCACATGCGGTACAACATGGCTTACTATCAAATGATGCTTTTCTGTGCAAAAATCGACACTAAGCCATACACAAACATGTGAGAACACTGACTGAGAGAAAATAATTAACACACGACATATATCTTCTCTCAAACTTCTCAACAATACTGAAAATATAATGCTCATTGTGAAAACAGAACACGTGACATCATGTGGTGATGTCAGTCCTGACGTCATGAGGTGATGTCATGGGGTGACATCACGAGGTGATTTCAGCAGACGTCCAGGGTGACGTCGGGGAGTGATGTTGTGAAGGATGTCATGGGGTGACATCGTGAAGTGACATCAGGCAACATAGTGGGTGACGTCGTGAAGTCGGGCAGCATTGTAGGTGACGTCAGTGGCATGTTGACGTTATGGGTTGATGCGGACAGCAGACCACAACATGGCTTGTAGATCCACGTGGTTTCGTGATCACCCCACATGCCTTGCTGCACGTGGCTTCGAGTGACCTCGGGCACTCGGATACACAACTCTGGCAGAGAATTCACATGGTCACAGACCGGGCCGCAGGGGCGTTGACCCCTGGAACTCTCTCCAGGTAATCTCCAGGAATACACAGCAGAGAGAGTGAGACGGTGAGTGGTGTGTGTGGTGGAGTGAGGTGAGCATGGGGTGAGCATGAGTGAGTGGGGAGAGGAACTCCGGCCTGCTTCCTCCTCCCTACCCTCAACTCGGGGAGAAACATTCACACTGGACGCAGAAATCACCACAACCTCACCTCTGACTTGCTGAATTAGCCATGCTGAGCTGAAAACAATAGCAGGCCCATACAGGTGATGCTGAACACGTGACTCGAGAAACAGCGTGGGCCGCTGTGGCGTGGAGTCGCAGAAATTCGGCAAATTTCGGCCTGGAACTTGCTAGTAAATGTGTCTGGATGCTGAGACTTGCAGACACCACACCAGGATAAATCGTTGAGAGATGGGTGCTTCTTGTGTAAGGTGATGAAGTGAAGATGAACTTCATTCCTCTTCCTTCCCTCCCCGGGCAACACAACTGCTGCGAGGCACCACTGTCACCATTTATAACTGAAAGGTTATTTGCATCTTCTTGGTAGCGGGAATGAATGATAAGGTTTCAGAGGCTCCTTACATTATTGGCGATAACGTGAGGGTACACAGGCAGTGATTTTGTGCCAATGGCCCGGGAGGGCAATGCCCACCGAGGGAGAGAGGAGTAGGCCTTGTTGACTGAGTGATGCCTGGACGCCAAGTGAGAGCGATGTATGCGTGGGCAGGCTGGCATGCCCACCTGCTTGCCCTCTGGGGGAACCTATGGGAACTAGGAATGTAGGCTTACTGGCTACATATCTGCAGTGATGCACAAGCCGTCCAAAATGGTCTACATGGTCTTAACTGCTCCAAACCCAAGGGCTGGCATGAAAGACACAATCAAGTCAACGACATCATAAAGAAAAGCCTTGCTACAGCTGCATGCCCAGCCGAGAGAGAGCCGCAATCACTAGCAGTCAACAATACTCACAACCCAGCAAACCGCCCAGACAGGATCACTATCTATCCTTGGAAGAATGGCAAGCTCTTAGCATGGGACTATACCTGCAACCACAAACAACTAGTTAATCTGATTTGTATAATACAATTAACATTGTATGATACGAATCAGATTAACTAGTTGTCAACAAATACTACCTATCATACGTTCAAGAATGCTCTGGAGGAGCCATAAGGGACTCTACACATATATCTACATATTTACCTACTTCCAACATATTTACCTATCCTGCTCCATGACAATAGCACTGTTTCTTAACACTAGGACCCCAGAGGTGATAAGTCACTCTTCCCGACCTCTAAAGGCCATCATAAGAAACACACATATATTATGTAAGCTGTAGTCGCATAGACTTGTGTAAATGCAGTCGTATGCAGGGCCTAAGCAGACTTAGAAATACAATGGAGTTTCTCATATGTAGCACTATCGAAGGTGGAATGTAATCTCCGACGGGCGAGACGGATGCTACTTTTCAGGGTGACACCTTCACATATTATTTTGGCTATAATAAAAATATACTACCCTGAAGGACAGTCTATCATGCACTTTTGTCTTTCTCACTTTCTCATGGATTTGGATTTCAGTTAAGTCAAATTATGCTTCGAACTCTCAGTAGATCTGGATAGGTCAAAATTAGGGGATTAACTCAGGGACTAATATGCTAGTGTACCTGTATATATCTGCCTTAAAATGAATGATAAATATACCTTCATTTCTGATTTGCAGCTATGTTTAATTAATTGACTTTTACCTAAGATGAGGACGCGGAAAACTTCCTACCGAAGTTCCATCTTCAAGAAAACTTGGATGCATTTCATCTTTGCAGAATTTCTTATAAATAAATGAATTATAACAATATAACATTAAGAGCGTAGCCTCTTCGGGGGAAGCGCTAAAGAGGAACAGCTGCGATCCATATGAATATTTTGAAGAAAAATATTATAAAAGACGCTAAAATCTCGCTGATACAGTTTAATAGACGAATATAATGGTTAGAAATTAAATGGTGGATTCTTACACTTACAAATTAGAATTAGAATCCTAAGCCCTAACTCACTGTTAAAAGGCTGATAATACCCAGGCAGAGTTTATTTAGGCTCCGTACATGCGTATTGAAAAGGTAACACAAAGTCAAATAACTGTTGATAATTTATTATGAGAAAATAGAGGTATGGATTCATCGAATGACCAAAGGAATACAAAGACAATTTTCAAACTAATACAATGACAGACTGACTAGTTGCCACCCACATAGTATATATAATGGATGAGAGAAAATAATGCGAGTTTCATCTCTTCTATATATAAAGATAACATACACTTTCTGTATTTTTATATACATTGATATTACTACACATTGTAGATTAATGCTGATTTTATATATATGCATATTAAATGTGTCTACTAAAGCGGGATGATGAAGAAACATTAATCTACAAAACTGGAATCTCTACACTGAAGTGACTTGATAAGAGTGATATCGTATTCTTTCAACTTTTATGTAATTCAGTGTTATTGAAAGAAAATATCATTACTTACTAATTAAGAGATTAACTGAAATCTAACAATCAAAGAACAGTCTTCATGGTTATATATATATATATATATATATATATATATATATATATATATATATATATATATATATATATATATATATATATATATATATATATATATATATATATATATATATATATATATATATATATATATATATATATATATATATATATATATATATATATATATATATATATATATAAATATATATATATATATATATATATATATATATATATATATATATATATATATAATATATATATATATAATATATATATAATATATATATATATATAATATATATATATATATATATATATAATATATATATATATATATATATATAATATATAATATATATATATATATATATATATATATATATATATATAATATATATATATATATATATATATATAATATATATATATATATAATATATATATATATATAAAATATATATATATATATATATAAAATATATATATATATATATATATATATATATATATATATATAATATATATATATATATATAATATATATATATATATATATATATATATATATATATATATATATATATATATATATATATATATATATATATATATGCAAACCTCTAGATATTAAGTTATCACAACACAAACATTCGATACGGACTGCCTAAGATTCCAATGCCATTTTCAGCCACATTAGAGTCTGTAATAACATGGCAAATTGACCAGAAGCTGAAGTCATTGTCCCATATTCCACCTGGCTTGAACAAAACATTATAGAATTGGCCTCCATAAAACATGGTAAACATTTTTTTTAGTTCAAGGATGTATACAATGAACCAGCTGGAACAGGCAGCCAGGCTCATAAGACTTTATTATGTTCTAGTTACTCAAAGAATATATTGATTTTGATATGTCAAGTATCAAGAAAATACCATCCAACTTCAATACAGTTCAATATAAATGAACATAAATTCTGATTAGTTATGACTGTGACAATGAGTTCTGGGAATTTTCTTAATGAATTAATTGCCTAAATCATATATACTTAAGAGAAGATTGTTAGAGATTTGTTTTCAAACGAAAATATGGCTTTCTTAGTCAATGAGAATATATATTTTTTTAATTTATTCGGAAAACGTATTAAGTGTTATGGAAACTTCGACGGTAATTCAAATTTTTACTTATTAAATACTATCTAAATGACAACGAAATATTCATCTACATAGATCTCCAGGTTTAATCCGTTTTATATCAGCAACAGGCTAAAAACAGTTGACATTGCTTTGTAATTGTTATCTATCCAGGAAATGTAGACACGTGGGTAGACTCGCATCAAAAGTCGATCCTATCTTATCACACAGGACCCAACAAGACACTCCCCAGATTTAGCTACCTTAGCTCTATAAACTAGTGTATACCCAACACAACTCTTTAGGAGACAGTGGTCTAACACAAAGAGTTGGCAACATAGCAGAAACCAAAACAAAATTTATCCTCAGTTTATCCATGTAGAATTATGGAATTTAAGACCGTCCAGAGCATTCGTAAAACAGTTCGGCTTAAGATTAAGTACAATGGTTTCAATTATAAATGAATCAAGTTTAAACAAGCCTAACCTATTATTATATGGTAAATAGCTATCATGTTTTATAATTGCCAATGGTAAGGTATTTCTTTCCAAACAGGATGTACTGGGAACTAAAATTCTGGCCTCCGACTATTTTGCTGGGGTATTACAAGCCTGTATGTGAATAAATATGGCATTAGGTTATGTTACTGTTCGGATCGAGTGTCGGTGTTGTGCTAATCTAGCCTCATAGGTTTGATAAGTCTGTCCAACATAAGATAATTATTATTATTATAATCAAATAGAAGCGCTAAACCACAGGGGTCCAACATAAGATAAGCTGCAATCAATGTACCACACTCTGTAAACACCACTTACAAAGTTTTTTGTTTTTGGAGAATCCTTGATGAATATATTCTTAACCATCCTTGAAGACTACTGGTATGTTAAACGTTTTAAGGCATTCGGCAGAATAGGCAAATTTTCCTTGTATGGGAGAGCCAGCACATTCATAACTTGAGGTTTTATCCTAGGTTTAGTTCTATAATAAGTCTTCCTAGCTGCTAACAAAGCCTTTTCTTCAAACTCCTTAGACTACCATAGTTTCGCTGCAATATCAAAGATTCTCGTAATTTCTTCAGCGAGATATTCAGGGCTGCAAACTCGGAAAGCTCTTGTTTCATGGTTAGAATAGTATTGGATGCAGTAACAATAGTGGCCTTCTTATTTACTGTGAAATTGAAATTTCTGTCTACCCAGTAGAATAAAACATCTAGGAAGAGAAGTTTGTAGTCAACTTCTTTAGCCCAAAAAAACTGATGTTTTTGTTTCAACTTCTGCCTATTCTTTGTGTTAGATCACTGTGCCCTAAAGAGTTCCTTTGGGTATATAGTAGTTTATAAAGCCAGGGTAGCTAAATCGGGGGAGTGTCTTGTTTGGGCCCTGTGTGATGAGGTAGGGTCCACTTTTCATTGGAACCCACTGTAAATTCTCTTTAATTTCCATTTTATAAATAAATAATAGAGAGAGCAACTGCGAAGCAATGTCTACTCTTTATAACCTGTTGCTGATATAAAACTGATTAAAATCCTGGATATATACTACATATATCTCCATGGGGAAGTGGAACAGAATTTTTCCTCCATAAGCCATGCGTGTCATAAGAGGCGACTAAAATGCCGGGAGCAAGGGGCTAGTAACCCCTTCTCCTGTATACATTACTAAATGTAAAAGAAGAAACTTTCGTTTTTTCTTTTGGGCCACCCCGCCTCGGTGGGAAACGGCCGACATGTTGAAAGAGGAAGATATATATATATATATCGGAACTAATAATTTCATTTGCTTAATTAAGCAGAACTCTTCAAAAATTGGACTTTTCCAAAATTTTCATTTATTAACTGTTATATTGTTCTTTAAAAATTATGTATTAATTTTTATTTTTGGATCAAACTTAACTTAAAAAAATTACATAACCTTACGTAATTTAGTCTAATTCTTCTAAATATTTCACAGATTAACTTAAATTTATTGAATATTTCTTCAAATCAGTGATATATATTTCTATCGTTATATTCAGATTGATTTTCAAGGATTTATTTCTTAAACTTTTTTCACTCTGCTTATTAGGTAGAAATAACCCTTGTTTTTTAGGCCAAAGACTCTGGTTAGGTACTTGTGTGTGTGTGTGTGTGTGTGTGTGTGTGTGTGTGTGTGTGTGTGTGTGTGTGTGTTAGTTAGTTAGTTACTATTTTGTCCTAGGCACATGTCGATTAGACACTAGGCCTGTTGTGTGTGTGTGTGTGTGTGTGTGTGTGTGTGTGTGTAATCACCTAATTGGGGTTGCAGGGGTCGAGTCATAACTCCTGGCCCCCCTCTTCACTGGTCGCTACTTGGTGTGTAGTGGGGGTGGGAGGGAAGTAACGAATGAGAGTTGGTTCAGTTGCCTTGACTTGTCCTCATGAAAACCAGTACTGTGTATACCACAAAATATATTATTTTGTTATTCTTTATGTGCTGTTTACCCTGAAAAATGTATAGTGATTTCATGTATATTCATTTATCTCTTCAGCGTTATTTATTTTACGAGCTAGCGAACAATATAATTTGTTAATGTGTGATGCTAATATTAACATTTCTTGATTATTTACAACTAAAAGAGGATTTATTTATGTTATTTCAAGCATAAGGCAATACGTACATACTCTTGTTCACACTTTCCAGTCTTATCCGTATCGACCTCATGCATTCCAGACAGTTTTATGTAAACTAGAACCAGTAGTTGTTACTCTACTGGACTCGAGCTTTGTTTTTATGTATTTATACCTAAAATTATTAGCACTTTTAAACAATCAAGGAGCACATATCTCCTACCACCGATATTTCTGTTTTTTTTCCCTGTTCCTCGTGTTCTATCTAGAATATTTGTCAAATCTGTTATCATTCTCAAAGGATTTAGTTAAGAGAAGAATTATATACCAAACTGACATTAATAGAGCTTTGTGCAATCATGTTAGCTGGTCTTCTCTCAAAATGGTCTATCTTTTTTTTCGATTTGTTTAACAGACCAAAAACTAATAACCAACATCTTTAACCCGAATATTATCTCTGGCTTTTTTTTTATTTACATTCTCATCTCACCCAATACATTTTCAAAAGACTCAGTCTTCAGATCATTCACGCGACCTATTATTCGTGTTTTTATCGTCAGGGAAGAGCAACTAACATGGGTAATTATTTTAAGATGAAAACAAGTGAAAGTGAGGTAGCAGTTGGCCATCGCGGTCCATTTCGTGCCTCCTTCACTCGCAAGCTAACGGTGGTCCGAAACGTAGCCCACTTTTCCTTTCATTATTTTTTTAGGTTAGTAATCAATCACATACAAATTATTGTATGGCCAATTCATAAATCTTTGAGCTGAGGCCTTGAAAGGCCAGCTGTTTGGAGTAAACCTCCATCTTAAATTATCCCTATATATTCTTTTAATTTACTAATTTCCCCCACTCTATGGTTGTATTGTAGAAATGTTGGAAATTATTACATCACAAAGGCAATATGATTATTATTATTATTTGTATTAGTAGTAGTAGCAGTAGAAGTAGTAGTATGCTTTGGGGAAGCACTAAGCCTGTAAGAGTCATACAGCACCTGGAGTAATGGGAGGAAATCGGTTTCGATCCAAGGCAGGGGAGGAGTGGTGTAACATCTTGCATCAGGAACCCCTCATTGACTTCAAAGGTGAAGCAATGAACGAAAGATTTTAACAATATTTTTTAATATAATGTCAACTGTTTTTAAAGTCGTGGGAGGTTGCCTTCATGTCGGTGAATGGCTATGAATTTATGGAATTGAAGTTATCCTTCACTTCCTTGGATCAAACCTGATTGCCTCCTATTTCTCAAGCACTGAATAACCTCGACCAATTAACACTTTTCTGTTTTAATAATAATAATAAAAATAATAATAATAATAATAATAATAATAATAATAATAATAATAATAATAATAATAATAATAATAATAATAATAATAATAATAATAATAATAATAATAATCATAATAATAATAATAATAATAATAATAATAATAATAATAATAATAATAATAATAATAATAATAAACAGTTAAGGGTCAGCCAATAAGTAAAAAAGGCCTTAAAATGAGAGTGAATTTCTTTATGTTATTTTTTTTTGTCTTAGATATGAGACTGGAAAATAAATTCTTACTTATTATTATTGTAATATCTAAAACGTGTGTTGAAATAATAACATACCCAGTAAATATTTTTTTTACAGTTAATTTAAATATTAAAATAATTCCGCAAGAAATTAATATTATTGTTCAGTTTAACGAAAAGTTTTCAACTTACGACAAACTTAAGCAATAGATTCACATTAAACTCCCTAAAAGTCACCACAGTTTTCATCCAGTAAATAAAAAAGAACAGAAAATTTGAATTCGTGTACTTAAAGGTACTAGGAAATCTGCTTACTAAAAAGTAATTTTTATAGACATAGTTACATCTGTACAATAAATTATCTACTAGCTGTAAAGGATTAGCTAAGGAGTTTAGACAAACAATTCAATAGTACATTCAAGAATTATTCCTTCCGATAAAAAGGGTCAGTAATAATGGACAGATATTAGGAAAAGAAAATCTGGTCTAAGACATGAATAAGCTCCATACTCCTTCATTAATGTTGCCTCCCACCATCAGCAGTACTCCCCAAAGAGAATATTTTAGCGCTCCTTATTTCTAACTTCTATATATTTTTTTTTTCATCTTTTGTACTAATAGATGTCAAGAAAAGGTACATCATTATATTCAGATGGGCTCAGCATATCTATAGCTGGTAATAATATATCCCGAAGTGTCCAGCATATAATATACAGCTGGCATAAAAAAATGATGAAGAAATATATTGCACTGTAAAACAGTAGTCTGTAGGTTGCTCTTGCATGCTATTGATGCAACTTAAAATATTAGTATATTTATATATTTGGATATTCTAAATACATGGATACATAGCATAGGAAGCTAAATTTCTGATATAAGAAACCATAAATATATTTTATGTATGTATATATATATATATATATATATATATATATATATATATATATATATATATACGTATATATATATTATATAGTATATGTGTGTGTGTGTTCATATAAAGGGTCCAACACAAGTATACATTATGATGAACAATGGGCATGGCAGAATAATGTGCTCAAACCAGAATTAACCAAGTGCACCACACATCAGAGGAATTATAACTATGTTTTACTAAATGCACTGGCTTGGGTAGAGCTCCACACTGGAGGTTCATTGTATACTGTATGTATACAAAAACTAAAGTGTATAAAAACGCCCGACTTCATATCCTTTTGGTATAGTTTCACCCTGTCGTCAGAGCCATAAAGGCCAGGAAAGATATCTCTGGGACTTCTAATGAGAAAGTCATCCAAACAAGGCTCATTGTTTGGCTATCTCACTTGACCATATTCATAGAGAAACAAGATTTACACATGTGCAGACCTCCAGCTCGGGATTTTACATGAAAGAGCTGTTTTTCCTACATTATTTAAACAATGAAGGACAAAGCAAGCTGATTCCTAATACATATATGTATATATTATATGAAGAAACTGTGCGTGTGTGTGTGTGTGTGTGTGTGTGTGTGTGTGTGTGTGTGTGTGTGTGTAATCATGCAACACCTTCTCTCCTGTGTCACTGAAAATAGTATACAACACCTCTTCTTCCTCCACTTACTCTTCTTTCCTATTCTCATATTCCATTAATTCTTTATTCTTTCTTCTCTGCCACTGCCTTTTTATCATCGGGAGCTTCTCTCTTCGTTGTTGCCTTTGAAAGATGAAACATTTCATTGGAGGGTTTGAAATTGGAGCCACCAATCATAGGTGAGTTTCCCAAAGGAAAAGAGCTTTCACTGGCTGGCTTGAAGTACAATCCTCCAATCATGGAACCAGGATCGGCTTGAAATTCTTTTTCACTGAGACTGTCGACCAAAGAATTCACCATTACATCTGCAAAACAAAACAATTCAGTAAAGATTCTTCCATATATCTGCGAGACATTCATAGCCTATAACTTGCAACCAAAGAATATTTAGCCATCCCCAAGGAAATGCCTCAAAGAGCATCATCAGAACTGACACCCACACGATATCGGCTTTACGTGTACTTACCAAATGACACTGTGACTAACCATTTAGACAAGTTATATGCTGCAGACATAAGCCTGGCTTATGTTTTAAGCAAACATATATGGTAGTGTAGTAGATCTACATGGCAATTGATTGATCAGTTCCTCATAACCTCCAAGTAGCGTTTTAAGTTGTTCATTAAACGTACCATTGGCCTGGTCTAGGATATTCTTATCAAGGGTAATGGACAAGGAGAAATATAGAGAAAAATTGCATTTACAGTATTATAATAATAATAATAATAATAATAATATCTTTATTTCTACAAGTACATGTACAAGGTATACAGGCCGGGCTGCCATCAATGACATACTACTATATAGAAAGCCGCTTTGGTATGCTGAGCATTTGGGCACATTAGGTCAGTTTTGTCCCAGGATGCGACCCACACCAGGGTGAACATGGACAGCAGGTGTCTTATGGAAACACGTCCCTAATGTTTTCCAGCCGTATTGGAGATTCGAACTCCGGACCTCAGTGTGTGAGCTGAGTGCGCTAGCAATCGAGCTACGGGACAGATAAACCTACTTTCTCCTTGAAAAGAATCCCCTAGACCAGGCCAGTAGTAAGTTCAATAAACAAGTTTATAGTATATATATATATATATATATATATATATATATATATAAATATATATATTATATATATATATATATATATATAATATATATATATATATATATATATATATATATATATATATATATATATATATATATATATATATATATATATATATATATATATATATATATATATATATATATATATATATATATATATATATATATATATATTATATATATATATATATTATATATATATATATATATATATATATTATATATATATATATATATATATATATATATATATATATATATATATATAATATATATATATATATATATATATATATATATATATATATATATATATATATATATATATATATATATATATATATATATATATATATATATATATATATATATATATATATATATATATATATATATATATATATATATATATATATATATATATATATATATATATATATATATATATATATATATATATATATATATATATATATATATATATATATATATATATATATATATATATATATATATATATATATATATATATATATATATATATATATATATATTATATATATATATATATATATATATATATATATATATATATATATATATATATATATATATATATATATATATATATATATATATATATATATATATATATATATATATATATATATATATATATATATATATATATATAATATATTATATATATATATATATATATATATATATATATATATATATATATATATATATATATATATATATATATATATATATTATAAGGTACCACCTCTACAACTTTACTGGGGACCCTCATCCTCAGAGAAGACAATAAACGCACCTCAGGGAAAACTCGAGGTTCTTCCCGGAGCTGTTTGAATATTTTCTTCTCCTACCATTCCCTATATATATTATATAAGTGCTTTATTAATAGACAGAATACATTGACAGAAAACACAAACATGAACATGAATACATTGGTACAATATATCAAAGATTATGAATCTCCTCCAGCTCCTCCGAAGCCGGACGCAAGCCCAGTATGCAGCACGCATTTTCCCTCTGGATGGCCACGCTGAGGCGCTGGAACATGAAAGTGACCGCCCTTGGGTTCCTGGTGGTCTCGATGAGTCTGGAACCCAGTTCTTTAAGGAAACGTGTTGCATTTTTTTCCCCATGATCCCAAAGGTCTCTGATCCCACTGGGACAAATTGATACTGTTAACTTATGTCCCTGTACTTGCCGATCTTGTACTCCTCTCTGTGGTCAGCAGCTCCTCCCTGTCGCCCAACACTATGATGGATGTAGGTTTCAGCCAGTGTCGACACACAGGTATAGTCCCATGCTAAGAGCTTGCCATTCTTCCAAGGATAGATGGTGATTCCGTCGGGGTGGTTTGCTGGGTTGTGGGTATTGTTGGCTGCTAGTGATCGGGGCTCTCTCTCGGCTGGGCATCCAGCTGTAGCAAGGGTTCTCTTTATGATGTCGTTGACTTCATTGTATATTGCATGCCAGCCCTAGGTTTTGGAACAGTTTAGACCATGTAGACCATATTGGTTGGCTTGCGCATCGCCGCAAATACGTGTATATTCCATGTGATTTTGGGACTCCCTGAATGTGGAAGCTACCCCTTCTTCCTCTCTGGTGTATTGGAGATATGTATCAGTCAAGGAAGATGCACATGTGTAGTCCCACACCACCTGCTTGCCGTCTATCCAGGCTTGAAGGGTGATACCCTCTAGACGCTTTTGGCTGCCATCAGATCTGCATAGTTGGGGTGGCTTCCTTACTGCTGGGCATCCGGCTGTTGTGAGGCTCCTCTTGATAATGTTATTAACCGCTTCATGTCTTGCAATCTTTCCCTCGGATTTACGACACACAAGACCATGGTACCCGAATCGGTCTGCTGCTTCACTTCCACAAATACACCTGTGTTCGGCGAGAATTGGGGCATCAAGCCGAAGGGCAACACCAATGCGGATGGTCTGTGGGTCGAGGCGTGTGCCAAGGCTGGAGTTGGGAACAGCCAACAGAAAGTCCCGTGCATGAGGAGCTCTCACTGCAAGGAGGCAGGCTCTATCCTTCCCTGACACACACTGAATTATATATATATATATATATATATATATATTAATATATATATATATATATAATATATATAATATATTATATATATATATATGTCATTAGGTAAAACTGGTCAATTAGCAAGAACTCATCTAAAATTAAGTCCTTTCTAAAATTTTCTCTTATACGTTTAAAGATATATTTTTTTCATTTATGTTAATGTAAGAATTTATAATTTTGTACCAAGAGAAACTTTGAAACCTACTAACCTTATTACAACAAGCGCAATTTAATTTAGCTAACCCGCTAAATATATTTTAGATACGTTAACATTAATTTAATAAAAAACAAACATAATGAAATATATTTTTCGTTATGTTTAGAATGATTTGAAATATTGCACACAAATTTTCACTTGTCTTATAGGCAGAAGAGCGTTGTATTTAAGCCAAAATCAAGTTTTACCTAATCGGCAGACATATATATATATATGTGCATCTACCTTGGCTGATACCTATCTCCAGTACACCAGGGAGGAAGGAGGGCTGCTGCCACTTCAGGAGTCCCAGAAGTCGAGAAAATATGGAGACTTGCCATCATTATATGTTTGTTCCCATAGGCTCAGAGACCTTGGCTCATGGGGAAGAGTGCATCTAAGTTCCTCAGGAGCGGGCAAAAGACTCAACAGGGTAACTAGGATCCCAGGGCAGCTATTTTTCTGTTCCAGCACTCACGCTGTGTTAAAGGTAATGCATGCTGTATTCTGGACCACCAGCTCGAAGAGCTGGATGAGATTTTCGCATTATAATCAGTGACAAGATGTAACAATATGTACTAGACATGTATCTCACCTCGTGTATGTATATATATATATATATATATATATATATATAGGTAAAATTGGTCACTTAGCAAGAACTCATTTAAAATTACGCCCTTTCTAAAATTTTCTCTTATTCGTTTAAAGATATATTTTTTGTTCATTTATGTTAATGCAAAAATTAATAATTTTATTCCAAAAGAACCTTAGAAAACTTAACTAACCTTACTTTAACAAGCGCAATACTTTAATAATAAGCAAACACAATAAAATACTTATTTTTTTCGTTAGGTTTCGAATGATTTTGTTAAATTATTGCATACATAAATTTTCATTTGCCTTATTCGGCAAGAAGAGCATTGCTGTTTAAGCCAAAATCGCAATTTTTACCTATTTGGCATGACATATATATATACAGTGGACTCCCGGATTTCATCAATATTTCGTTTCAGAATGCTGTTCGAGTGCCGTTACCGAACGAATTTGTTCCATAAGAAATAATGTAAATTAGATTAGTCCTTTTAGACCCCCAAAAGTACACTTACAAAAGCACTTTCAAAAATACACTTACATTAATGTTCGAGTTGGGAGCAGTACGAAATCCATGGTACTACTGTATATGTATACGTTTATATATATATACATATATATATACATATATATATATATATATATATACATATATATATATATATATATATATATATATATATATATATATACATATATATATATATATATATTTATATATACATATATATATATATATACATATATATATACATATATATATACATATATATATCACAGTAAACAGGTGATATCAAAATATGAAGACAACCACTATGAAAAATAGAGAATTCCAAGGCTTTCGTGACTACTCACATTATCAAGTTCTTGATAATGTGAGTAGTCACAAGCTTGAATTCTCTATTTTTCATAGTTGTTATATTTTATATATATATATATATATATATATATATATATATATATATATATATATATATATATATATATATATATATATATATATATATATATATATATATATATCTAGGTAGTAGGTTGGTTCTAGGTAGTAGGTTGGTAGACAGCAGCCGCCCAGGGAGGTACTACCGTCCTGCCAAGTGAGTGTAAAACGAAAGCCTGTATTTGTTTTACATGATGGTAGGATTGCTGGTGTCTTTTTTCTGTCTCATAAACATGCAAGATTTCAGGTATGTCTTGCTACTTCTACTTGCACTTAGGTCACACTACACATTCATGTACAAGCATATGTATATACACACACCCCTCTGGGTTTTCTTCTATTTTCTTACTAGTTCTTGTTATTATTTCCTCTTATCTCCATGGGGAAGTGGAACAGAATTCTTCCTCCGTAAGCCATGCGTGTCGTAAGAGGCGACTAAAATGCCGGGAGCAAGGGGCTAGTAACCCCTTCTCCTGTATATATTACTAAATGTAAAAGGAGAAACTTTCGTTTTTCTTTTGGGCCACCCTGCCTCGGTGGGAAACGGCCGACGTGTTGAAAGAAGGAAAGATATATATATATATATATATATATATATATATATATATATATATATATATATATATATATATATATATATATATATATATATATATATATATATATATATATTATATATATATATATATATATATATATATATATTTATATATTTATATATATATATATATATATATATATATATATATATATATATATATATATATATATATATATATATATATATATTTATATATATGTGTATGTGTTAGTTTACATAGTTTATATTGTGTATTCTCAATCTTCCCCATAATTTACACATATCAACAGCCTCCTTGATGAATCATATGAAATAGTTAATTTGCACAACTATGTTTTTTTATTATATCTTCATCTTTGTGTAGCTTGCTGCTTTACCTGTCACTGGCTTGGACCACCTCCTACTTGTTCCCACTATTTCACGCTTCCGATTTTGTTTTCTGTTTGTCTCCCTTCACTCTTTATCTCAATATTTTATTCTGCTTTCTCTACCTTTGTTCCTCCCTCCTTTTCACTTCTTTCTCCCTCCAAACCACTTACCGAGGACCTTCTTCTCCACCTCTGGCGTGATGGCTCCCCGGGCTGCCTCCTTCTCCAGCAGGGCTGCTACTTCTTGCAGCGCTTTCTCAGACCCCAAATCTCCCTCTGTAATGCAACAAGATTAAGCTAGAAGGGAGCTGCTAGATTTATTACATCACTATGTAATAAAACTTATCTTTATTATCCAATGTATATCGGTAAATTAGTCCCATGTAGTGATCAATCTGTGTTACTCAACAGGAATCAATCAAATGATCAGCTTCTCAACTCACCCCTGTGCATGGCCTGCTTGAAGAGGATCTTGGCTAGTTGGTAGATGACCTCCTCAAGAGAGTATTCTGTGTAGATGTAGTCCTCGTTCTTCAGCTTCTCCATGATGCTCTCATAGTCCATTTCAGGAGTAAGTATTCCCTCTGGGTCCCCCAGATTCATCTCCGTGAGGGACAGAGCTGGTAGGGCGAGATATTCTGAGGTTACTGTAGTACTCAACTCGTTGTATTTATGTCGTTTTGGGGGAAGGAGGGAGATTGAAATCTAGCTATTTCCTCTCTCTGCCTTCAGATAAAGTGAAATTTTAGATGGATAAATGGATTTAATTATTCTAATAGGAAATCTATAGTTTAGCAAATAGTATCTAGAAAGTCTGTAATTGACTTTTAAAACAGTTTATGATAGAGCGTACAAGAAGAAATATCCTACCTATCTTGGTTCTGGCAAATAAGGCACCTTTAAAAAATAATTTTGAGGCGAATGAAGAGCGTCGAGATAAAAATCACGTCACTTAGTTTCCGTATCTCATGAAATTACCTAAATAACGAAAGCAATGTTAAGGTCTCCAATTTTTGCACTGCAAATTATGTGGGCCTAAGGAATTACATTAGTAGTTAAGGCTGGTTAACCTAACTAGGGATTATCATGAGTGGGGCCGGACAGACTGTGTTGATGGATGCCAAAGTAACATTTTCCAAAGCACTGTACAAGATACCCAAGCCACAATGTTCATAAAGGAGAAATTTTATGAGACATAAATTACTTTATTTTTTTAAACAATGGATTAAAACATAACTTGGGTAAAAAGAGAGGCATATGCAGACGAATCGAAGAAGGAGAGGGTCACCTTATTTACCAACTTATTCAAGTTAAGAAAGAAGTAAAAAAGGGAGTAATGAAAGCTAAAAGAATGTTAAATAAAGGTTGTGAGGGATTCAAAGACTAACAAAATGGGGTTTCTTTTGGTTAATTAAATGTAACTGAGCTTACTGTTTTTACACACGATGGTACAAAAAAATCCCAGAAATTAGTAATTATACAGGTCAAGGAGAAAGTAAATTATATAATATCACAGTCACTAATGACATTGTCTTCACACACCTAGACAGACTGAAAAACAAACATGTGACCGGGCCCTGATGAGCTATTTTCAAGGGTTCTAAGAGAATTTAACAAACTATTAGCTAGTCCTCTCACCGGATTACTACTAATGAGTACTGTATAAGATAGTGAAAAATGGAAAATGCGATAACTATTTAGACAACATGAGATTCGCACTTGGTTTCAAAATATAGACCAATCAGCCTGACCTTAATTGTGCAAAAATTGATAACATCATTTAATGCCTATGAAAAGCGAAGCCACACTTGGAGATATATTTTGGTCAATGAACCTCAGTATGGTTTTACAAAATGATGTTATTGCTTTAAGAATTTACTAGTCTTTTCCAATAAGGCATTTAAAGTGGCAGAATGGAATACTGTGTACATGGGCATTAGTAAAGTGATTAACAGTGTTCCATACACGAGACTGTGGAAGTTGAGGCACATGGTCTAGGAGAAATTATCCACTGGGGTAGAGGCATGAGTGACCAGAAGGCAACGTAAATAGGGAGAAATCAGAATGAGGATCCTTTACAAGTGGTGTGTCATAGATTCCGTATTGGGACCCTTCTTGTTCATTGTCTATGCAAACCCCATAGATAGGGAAATAAATAGTGACGCAAGCTAGCTTGCCTATGTCACTAACATAGGCTACTGAATAATTTCTAAGATAGTTATAGAATGACCTGGATAGATTGATACGAAAAATGAAAAATGCAGTTTAATGCAGACAAGCATAAGCTTCTTAACATATAAATAATGTTCTTCTTAGTCAAAATGAATGAAAAAAATAGGAATTCTTGTTATCAAAAATTCAAAGCTAAGGCAACAGTTCATAAGTGTTCACAATAATGTTAGAAAAAATATAATAGAAATTCTAAGGATATACTTTAACTTTATATATCTTTAGTAAGACCTCAGTTAGATTACGCTGCTCAGTTGTGGTATCGTTATTAAAGAATGAACGGAAAAGATTGACGATATTGAGCCGAAGTATTGTAAATTCTTCTTACTCAGGCTGAAGTTACTGAGTTCGTACTCCCTGGATAGACTTTAGATTAGGAAAGAATATAATATAAGTATATAAATGGAAAACAGGAATAAATAAAAGGGTTATACAGTAAATAAAGTGCTGAAAATATCTAATCAAGATAGAATTTGCAGCATTGGATTTAAGTTCACATATTTATATTTAAAATTAAAGTGAGACCTTTGGGTTGCTGTAACTATAGGTCGAACGCATCCAGTGCAAGTGTGGTTGTATACACAACCACACTCGCAGGTGTTTATCTGTCTAACACGGGAAAATGGGCTTACTGTAGCGTTGCACTATCATTATGTTCTTATGTAAGACAAATTGCTGCTGAGGCTATATTGGCAGCCAATTAGATCACAGGAATTTTGTAGACAAAGAAATAGATGGGCGAGCTCTGTGATACGGAAGAATACCAACGAACTTAAACATTATTATTTTTTTTATTAACACATAGGCCGTTTCCCACCAAGGCAGGGTGGCCCGACAAAGAAAAACTTTCATCATCATTCACTCCATCACTGTCTTGCCAGAGGCGTGCTTACACTACAGCTACAAAACTGCAACATTAACAACCCTCCTTCAGAGTGCCGGCACTGTACTTCCCATCTCCAGGAATCAAGTCCGGCCTCCTGGTTTCCCTGAAACCCTTCATAAATGTTACCTTGCTTACACTCCAACAGCACGTTAAGTCCTAAAAACGCTTGCTTGAAGTCCAAGGCCCTCGCTCACAAAACCTTTTTTACCCCCTCCCTCCACCCTTTTCTAGGCCGCCTTCCCTCCACTACAGATTTATACACTCTCGAAGTCATTCTATTTTGTTGCATCCTCTCTACATGTCCAAACCATTTCAATAACCCCTCCTGTATAAATAATTTTGTACCGGTTTTAAATCAATTAGACCAAAGTGGGAAGGAGGGAAATCAACTACTAGTGCCATAAAACCCAGCCAACAGCGTCGATTCTTCACTATGAGCATCTCTATTGCATCTCTAAGCATCTCTATTGCAATGGCTTATCTCGCTAGCTTACCTGAGTTCATAGGTTGGGGTTGAGATTATAATATAACGCTGGATAACGACACATACAAAAAACAAAATTCAAGATAGTTTCAGTTTCAAACTTTATCAGTTAATAGTGTTATTACTTAATATATGTATTTTAAGTTTAAATAAGTGACATGTGCTTGAGCCTTAATTAATATTCACTATGCACAATAGGCACAGACCTAGAGCCTACGAAACTTTTAAGGCAAACGAAAATTTTTGTGAATTAAAATATAATTTTTATGAAAATTTTATTTACCAAATGATAAAATCAAAATTTTATCTTCTTAAATATTTTTTTTTTATCACAGAATAAATTAACATGTTATTAGATATATCGTGAATTTAATTATATGACAAGATTTTAAATTTTATATATATATATATATATATATATATATATATATATATATATATATATATATATATATATATATATATATATATATATACATTATGCTACAAGCAGAACATCTAAATAGGAATGCAAGTAAGCATGTTCTACTAGTATATAATTTAATATCAACAAAGGATAAATCAGCATATTTACGAGGTCCATTCTTCTTGGAGAGAATCTTGTAATCACTCTGAGAATCCTGCAACAATAAAAGAAAAAAAGGTATTAATTTAAAGCGGTGTACTTCATGCACATGTCGGAAAAATTAAATAAATGAACAATTCCATTGGAAACTAAATTTCTGAAATAATTAAATTTTATGTTGTATGTAATTTACCGAATCTTAAAAAAATAATCTGATAAATCACAAATGAAATGACATTTGTACCTTAAAATATATTATAATATTCTCGACCCTCTGCTAGTTACTGTAAATCTGAAGTTTAATGAATTGTAGTCAATGTTATTTGACACTACAAAGATTACCAGCTGTAAATGATAATTTGACTCTCGATAATTTAACCCTAATTTGATTCTCGGCATTTTGATTGAAGATAATTGAATTCTCTGTCATTTTCATCTCTGTTAATTTCATTTACCATATTAAAAAATAAACATTAGAAAAACATTTTCTCTCAAGTATTTATTAAAAACATTTATTCAACCCTTTATTAGAGCCACTTCTTAAAGCATTAAACAATTTTTTTTTTAACATTTATAAAAGATTCCATAAAAGATGTGGAGTTAGGTTAGGTTAGATTACATTAAATTAAGTAAAGTTAGATGAACTTAGGTTGGGTTAGGTTTTATTAAATTTGGCTAAGTTACATTAAGTTTTGTCAGGTTAAATTGCATTACCGTAAAGACTCGATAACAAAAAACTCACTGAACCGAATGAAGATCAAACCCACGGCAAGCAAGTTTTAAAAGTAGTAGGCAAGTGCGAACTGGCATACTAGCCTTAGGACTATCTTGCCATGGGTTCGAATCACACTTCGTTGACTAAATAGGTTACATTAAGTTAGGTTTGGTTAGGGTAGGTTGAGTTGGGATTGGGTAAGATAGAATAGGCAAGGTTTCATTAAGTTAGTTAAATTATTTTAGCTTAGTGTAAGTTAGGTTAGGGTAGTTACATTTCAAATCTTTTTAAATCTTTAAATTTTTATATTTTTTTAAATTTGGGAGTGAAATTACCAGGAGTTAAAATGATTAGGATCAAAATACCGGAAATCAGATTACCGGGATAAAATATCGGGAATGAAATTACCTAGTGCTCTGGCTAGCATTACCTAGAGCCTGCATTCTTGTTCTCAGATTATCTACCTTGTAGTAACTCGTCTTGCAGTATTACCTAGTGGCCTTGCTAGTATTACCTAGTGACCTTGTACCTATGCGTAGTATATGACCTATGATTACCTAGTGACCTTGTATGTATTACCTAGTGGCCTTGCTAGCATTACCTAGTGACCTTGTATGTATTACCTAGTGGCCTTGCTAGCATTTTTAAATGAGATTATGTTATAAAGAGTTATGAACAAGAAAATAATATATGAAAACATTTGAAATCTTCCAGAAAATATGTATTAATCAATTGTTATTTATTAAATGCAATTTTTTTATGAAAAATCTCGATTTTCCTAAAGAGACATGTACATACTTCACCTCATAAGTAACTCTTGTTCTTAGAATGAATGATGAACAAAAGAGAAGGAAGATTTAAAATGTAAAAATATCAGTTCCAGAGATACTGTTGACGTTAATAAGTATTTGGCATAATTAAGTTAATTCTTGGATTTTTCATAACGAACATGACATAATTTTTACAATATATAACGATGATAAAATCTTAAAAAAGATAACAAATACCAATGCTCCTATAAGGTACAGAGAATATACATCCAAGAAAAAACTCGAAATAATGGATACAAATTGGATAAGTTTGGATTTAGAAAGGATATAGGAAAGTATTGGTTTGGGAAGAAAGTAGTCCATGAGTTGAGTCTGCCTGGTTGGGTCACTGAAGCTAAAACCTTGGGTAGCACTGAAAATGGGTTGGGCAAATACTTTTGTTACAGGGTTTGGGTTTGAGTAAGACCTGCCTAGGATGGGTCAGTATGACTGCTGCAGTGTTCCTCCTTTCTTATGTTCTTCAAACTATGTAAGTTTACGTTGATAAATGCATATTGCTCTTGAGGAAGCGATAAAATGTAGATTAAATTGTACTGCTGAGAGGGTTTAATATTAGAGATAATAATACAATGCGCAAATGATAAGAAACTCAACCAAATCTAATGAGGCTTACCTAAACCAGAATAAAATATTCTAACTTAACCATACACCGTCTGTTGCATTATTGTATACACTGCTGTGGTTGGCCAGTCTACTCTTAGTTGATTGGCAAATCATAGCAATGTGAAGCTTTGAGCAATTTTTTCATTATTATCGTGGTAGATTTGAGAGAAGGGTGGTACTGAAAGAAGGGTGGTACTGAAAGAAGGGTGGTACTGAAAGAAGGGTGGTACTGAAAGAAGGGTGGTACTGAAAGAAGGGTGGTACTGAAAGAAGGGTGGTACTGAAAGAAGGGTGGTACTGAAAGAAGGGTGGTACTGAAAGAAGGGTAGTACTGAAAGAAGGGTGGTACTGAAAGAAGGGTGGTACTGAAAGAAGGGTGGTACTGAAAGAAGGTGGACTGAAAGAAGGGTACTGAAAGAAGGGTGGTACTGAAAGAAGGGTGGTACTGAAAGAAGGGTGGTACTGAAGAAGGTGGTACTGAAAGGAAGTGGTACTGAAAGAAGGGTGGTACTGAAAGAAGGGTGGTACTGAAAGAAGGGTGGTACTGAAAGAAGGGTGGTACTGAAAGAAGGGTGGTACTGAAAGAAGGGTGTACTGAAAGAAGGGTAGTACTGAAAGAAGGTGGTACTGAAAGAAGGGAGTACTGAAAGAAGGGTAGTACTGAAAGAAGGGTGGTACTGAAAGAAGGGTAGTACTGAAAGAAGGGTAGTACTGAAAGAAGGGTAGTACTGAAAGAAGGGTAGTACTGAAAGAAGGGTAGTACTGAAAGAAGGGTAGTACTGAAAGAAGGGTGGTACTGAAAGAAGGGTAGTACTGAAAGAAGGGTAGTACTGAAAGAAGGGTGGTACTGAAAGAAGGGTAGTACTGAAAGAAGGGTAGACTGAAAGAAGGGTGGTACTGAAAGAAGGGTAGTACTGAAAGAAGGGGTACTGAAAGAAGGGTGACTGAAAGAAGGGTGGTACTGAAAGAAGGGTAGTACTGAAAGAAGGGTGAAGTACTGAAAGAAGGGTAGTACTGAAAGAAGGGTAGTACTGAGGAAAGAAGGGGTAACTGAAAGAAGGGTAGCACTGTAAGAAGGAGGAGTACTGAAAGAGGGTAGTACTAAGAAGGGTAGTACTGAAAGGAGGGTATATTGAAAGAGGGTGTACTGAAAGGTGGTGACGAAGAAGGGTAGCACTTGAAAGGAGGGTACTACTGAAAGGAGGGTAGCACATAGAGGATTATACTGAAAGGAGGGTACTATTGAAAGGAGGGTAGTACTGAAAGGTGGATAGTACCGAAAGAAGGGTAGTACTGAAAGGAGGGTAGTACTGAAAGGAGGGTAGTACTGAAAGGAGGGTAGTACTGAAAGGAGGGTAGTACTGAAAGGAGGATAGTATTGAAAGGAGGATAGTACTAAGAGGGTAGTACTGAAAGGAGGATAGTACTGAAAGGAGGGTAGTACAGAAAGAAGGATAGTACTGAAAGGAAGGTAGTATTGGAAGGAGGTAGTACTGAAAGGAGGGTAGTACTGAAAGGAGGGTAGTACTGAAAGGAAGGTAGTATTGGAAGGAGGGTAGTACTGAAAGGAGGGTAGTACTGAAAGGAAGGTAGTATTGGAAGGAGAGTAGTACTGAAAGTAGAGTAGTACTGGAAGAAGGATAGTACTGAAAGGAGGGTAATATTGAAAGGAGGTTAGCACTGAAAGGAGGGTGGTACTAAAAGAAGGGTGGTACTGAATGAAATGTGGTACTGAATGAAATGTGGTACTGAATGAAATGTGGTACTGAAAGGAGTTTGGTACTGAAAGGAGGGTGGTACTGAAAGGAGGGTGGTACTGAAAGGAGGGTGGTACTGAAAGGAGGATGGTAATGAAAGGAGGATGGTAATGAAAGGAGGGTGGTACTGAAAGGAGGGTGGTACTGAAAGGAGGGTGGTAATGAAAGGAGGATGGTACTGAAAGGAGGGTGGTACTGAAAGGAGGATGGTAATGAAAGGAGGGTGGTACTGAAAGGAGGGTGGTACTGAAAGGAGGGTGGTACTGAAAGGAGGGTGGTACTGAAAGGAGGGTGGTAATGAAAGGAGGGTGGTACTGAAAGGAGGGTGGTACTGAAAGGAGGGTGGCACTGAAAGGAGGGTGGTACTGAAAGGAGGGTGGCACTGAAAGGAGGGTGGTACTGAAAGGAGGGTGGTAATGAAAGGAGGGTGGTACTGAAAGGAGGGTGGATGAAAGGAGGGTGGTAATGAAAGGAGGGTGGTACTGAAAGGAGGGTGGTACTGAAAGGAGGGTGGTAATGAAAGGAGGGTGGTAATGAAAGGAGGGTGGTAATGAAAGGAGGGTGGTAATGAAAGGAGGGTGGTAATGAAAGGAGGGTGGTAATGAAAGGAGGGTGGTAATGAAAGGAGGGTGGAATGAAAGGAGGGTGGTATGAAAGGAGGGTGGCATTGAATAGACGAAGGAGGTGGTACTGAAAGAGGAGGTACTGAAAGGAGGGTGGCACTGAAGGACAAGTGAGGGTGGTACTGAAGGAGGGTGGCACTGAAAGGAGGGTAGAACTGAAGGAGGGGGGCACTGAAAGGTGGGGTGGTACTGAAGGAGGGTGGCACTGAAAGGA